>APFE031641844.1:92321-119006 GCA_000404065.3 Pinus taeda
CATCTTATCACTTATTAATTCTCGTTACACGCCTTGTCTTCATTACTCCAATATACTTTTATGATCCTTTCCTTAATATACGTACTCTCCCAACATTTCTTAAGAAGTATACCTAGTGTGGAAGAAGGGGAGAGCAGAGTAGAGGAAAATGGCGGACTAGGGTTTCTGACAAACCCTTCCATGGTGCAGAGACAGAGAAAGCAGATGCTCAGAATCAAGCAGTACTATTGCCAGAACGGGTCTGGCTGAACTGGTAGAAACAACTAATGAACATTCAGAGGGGGGATGCCACAGGGCCTCCCCCTACAGGCTGCAACAATGGAAATCGGCCTCATGGAGACGAAAATGAACAACCCTCAACTAGAAGAGTAGAAAATCCATCGATACAACTTGCACAACAGCAAAAGAAGAATGAAATGACAGATCTGAATAGGGAAAAAGAGCACATCCCTGCAACACCTAAAGAACCAAAGAAGGCAACGCCTTCCACTTGCAAGCCTATTGTAGTGGAAAGACCTAAGATTGATCTACCTAATCATAGAATCAATGCACAAATACAGTATATGAAAGACCGTGTGCTGATAGGTAAATTCATAGGCTACTGGCCTACCGAAAATGCTCTGCAAGGATGGGTAACCTCGAAATGGAAGCCCAAGGGACATGTTACCCTATAGCTAGGCCCAAAAGGTTTTTTCACGGCAATCTTCAATTGCATTGAAGATAGAAATCATGTTCTAGATGGAGGACCCTATTTCTTCAATGCCGTGGGGTTGTATCTACATGATTGGATAGAAATATTCAATCCAAACAAGGAATACTTCAGCTGGGCACCAATTTGGATTCACATGTGTTTCATACCTCTAGAATACTGGGATGAAGAATCACTCAAAGCTATTGGCAATAGGCTAGGAGAATTCATAAATATTGCAGAGGAGACAAAGCTTCGATGGTACACCTCATATGCACGCATCTGCATTTATATGAAACTCGAAACGACATTTACGGATTCAGTAAGTCTCCTTCACGATGACTTTGAATGAATTCAACCCATAGATTATGAACATGTGCCTTTTAGATGCAGGAAATGCCATGCCCATCGACATTTATTTTGTGATTGTCCTCTCAATGCCCCACCTAAATCTACAAACTAGGGGGGAAAATCTAATGTTGATGGGTTTACTAAAGTTGCTAACAGAAAGAAGCATAGCAAAAAACCTCCTACTTCACCAAAAAATGTAGTTTCATCCTCCAATGCACCATCTTCCAGCAACAGTTTTGACCTTCTATCAAACCTAGCTATGCTAGAATTAGACCCTGCCAACATAGTTAAGACAACTTCTATGCCATCCACCAAACCATTCATTGCACCTACTCCTAATGATGCTAATCAACCATCCTTGGTGACTAAATTAGATCTGCAACGAACAGGCTCTCAACCTATCCCCCTTCAAGATTACAACAAAGCCCTACAGTCCGCAAAAGGAATGGACATTGACAATTTGATGACCGATCCACTCAAAACAAACTACCATATGGATGAGAGCAGTCAACAAAGCCACATGGAAGAAGATCTCGAAATCTTTGATCTAGAAGACCTAGACATTTTTAGTCTAGAACAAGCATGCAAAAAGAAAGAGTTCGACAAAATACCGGACAAGCAGCTTGAAAATCTGGAAGTGGTACTCTCAAGAGTGCACCAACACAAAACCCTGGGCATAAAACAAGGAAGCAGCTGGGATGGAAAACACATCACCAAAGATGGGAAGGAAAGAGGCAGAAAGACAGATTTACAACACACCATCCTCATTGGGGAAATGTTAGTGGACTCTGGTAGGTGCTCCAATCTAACTAAATACTATAGATCCTTACCTACTGGTCAACCATGAAGCTCATTTCATGGAATGTTCAAGGACTTAACAGTCCCGGGAAATACAGGATGATAAAGAACATGATACAACATGAAAAACCAAATATTCTATTCATGCAAGAAACAAAATGTAATACTAGCACATTAGCTTCCATTTTATCCAAAGCCTAGTCGGGATGCCAAACTGTCTCAGTAGATGCAACGGGAGCCTCAAGGGGGCTTGCTATAGCCTGGAACACGCAACACATCTCCCTTATAGGCTTTCATGCATATCATAATTTTATCCAAGCCACTTTTCACATCATCAGAACCAATATACATGGTCACTTGAAAAATGTATACTTCCCTCAAGATGCTATGAAAAAGAATGTGTTGCTAAAATCGTTGTAAACTCTCAATTCCACAAGAACACATCCACTCTGGATCACAGGCAGTGAATTCAATATGATCACTCGGTTGGAGGAGAAAAAAGGAGGTAGAAGGAAGTTGGATAGTGAAAGCAGCAACTTCAAATAATACATTCAAAATAATTGGCTAATTGATTTACCATTTGATTATGGTCTTTTCACATGGAATAACAAAAGGTCAAGATCTCAACAAATCACATCTAGGTTGGACAGATTTCTCATCTCAGATAACTCAGTACATCTAGGAGGTGATATCACCACATCTATACTCCCCATTGTAGGCTCCAATCACTGGCCCATTTCCCTTCAATGGATGAGTCCTGGAAACTCAAACAGGAAACCATTCAGATTTGAAACTTTTTGGCTCACTCACCCTGATTTCAAAAATATAGTCAAATATGTTTGGGAGAACTTTATTCCCTCTAGTGGCTCAAATATGTATAAATTCCAACAGAGGTTGAAGCATATTAAAAGGAAAATCAAGCACTGGAATCATACCACCTTTGGTAATATCTTTCAAGGTAAAAAAGTGCTTGAGCAAAGTATGATAGAGCTACAGCAGAATATCATCATAGAAGGCATATCTGAGACTTTAGCAAGTCAAGAACAAGCTCTTCGCATGCAACTAGAAGAAAGAAGGAAACAAGAGGAAATGATCTAGAAACAAAATTCAGGAATCAGATGGTTAAAAGAAGGGGAAAGAAATACCAAATTATTTCACCGCACAACTATCCAAAGAAGAATGAATAACACCATTGTACATCTTCAAAATCCACAGGGAGAGCGAATGAAGAAACATGAAGATATTGAAAGAGAGACCACTAATCACTTCAAGATAGTACATCAAGAGCTGCCTAGAGATAGACAGCCTGCAATAAACAAACTACTCCAACATATTCCAAGAATTATAACAAAATAGCACAATCAACTCTTGATGTGACCGGTCACTATGATGGAAGTAGAATCAGCTTTAGCTCAACTGAAAGATGGGAAGGCTTTTGGACCTGATGGCTTCACCTCTAAATTCTACCATCACTTTTGGGATTTAATCAAAGAGGAAGTTTGGAAAGTGGTAGAAGAATCACGAGCTATGCATTGGCTACTTCCCTCTCTCAATTCAAGATTCATAGCTCTCATTCCCAAAGAAGATCGGCTGAGTACTCCAGAGAAGTTTAGGCCCATCGCTTAGTGCAATATCATATAAAAAATCATTTCGAAAGTTATTTCCAATCGCCTCAAACCGTTTCTCCCTCTTCTCATTTCGCTAGAACAATCTGGTTATGTTGAAGGTCATCAAATTTTGGATGGCATCATATTGACTCATGAAATTATTCATTCCTTAAAGAGCAAGAAACAAGCAGGTATGCTTCTTAAAATCGATCTTTCTAAAGCTTTCAACAAACTAAGTTGGACCTATATAAAACAATTGCTTACTGCCTTCGGCTTTAGCCCGACCTGGGTTAGATGGATTATGAATCTCATATCATCCCCCTTCTACTCCATCCTAGTTAATGGAATCTCCTCCAAACCCTACTCCCCATCTAGAGGAATTCGTCAAGGTGACCCTTTATCCCCCTTCCTCTTTATTCTTATGGCAGAAGGTTTGGGTCGCCTTATAAAGAATGTTGTTCAATCTCATGCCCTCAAAGGCATCTCTATGCATGGTACCTCTGTTATAACTCATCAACAATTTGTTGATGACAATATGTTGTTCGTACATCCTTTTGTCAGTGAAGCCCATGCTTTCAAAGCCCTGCTAGACACTTTTTCCATGGCCTCAGGAACCACCATCAATACTACTAAATCTCAAATTTTCTTTTTCCACACTCCTCCAACCACCCAGAGAATAATTTCCAGAATCATAGGATTCTCTCAAGCTAAACTTCCTTCTAAATTCTTGGGCACTCCTCTAATAGATTCAGCCTTAAAGCATGCCTCCTAGAACCAACTCATTGAGAAAATCAAAAGCCGCTTATCGTCCTGGACCTACAGAACTCTTAACATTGCAAGCAAGCTTATTCTGATAAAGGTGGTTTTACAATCCATGCCTCTCTATCTCTTCTCAGTTCTTGCAACACCGAAATGGGCACTCAAAAATATCAAAGATTTGCAATGCAATTTTTTATGGAGCTCCACAAGACAAAACTGCAAATGGGCGCTAGTAAAATGGGTCAATGTCTGTACACAAAAAAGTAGGGGGTCTAGGATTGCGAGACCTGCAACACAATAATACATTTATGGGAGCATGAATATGGTGGCAATGGGTTTCAAGCCCACAGAAGCCATGGCCCAACTATGGAAGGCAAAATATGCGAATAATCGATCGCAGGAAGAGTTGATCATAATCACAACTACAAACACAGGATCTCTAATCTGGAATGCAGCAAAACAACATAAAGAGCTAATACAAAAGCAGAGCTTCTGGGAGATACGCGATGGTCGAACAACACGTTTTTGGGTGGACTCGTGGCAACAGTGGCCAAAAATTGCAGAAATCCTTCCCCCTCCAAATCATGATGGAAATAACCTCAAACAAACAGACCATGTATCACAGTACTGGACTCAAAGTAACAATCAAAGCTTTAGGCAATGGAAACCTACTGAATAGATAATACATCATGAAATTGAAGATTATTACTCAGATCTACGAAAGGAACTCACAAGCAGGAAAATTAGATGCACCACTGGAAAAGATGTTCTAAGATGGGGTTACACTCCAAGGGGAACTTACACAACAAAAGAAGCATATAAGCTGATGCTCCAAACATAGGAACCAATAGATCCTGCTTGGAGTCGCTTATGGACTACAGGAATATGGCCTAAAATCTCAACCTTCACTTGGTTTCTCTATCATCAGAGAATTCTCACTTGGGATAATTTAGTCAAAAGAGGATTCCAGGGACCCTCTTATTGTCCTAACTGTCAAAAGCAAGGAGAAACTATTCAACATCTCATGGATTCCTGCTACATGGCTAATCAATTATGGGAAAAACTCACTTTCAGATGTCAGCGACCCTACAGAATCCTGGGGGAATATCAAAGGTACCATCCGCAATTGGATCCCTATGCCTTATAAAAGCAAAATTTTAAATGTGCTATGGACAATTCTCCTGGGCTTCCTCTTCTGGGCAATTTGGAAGGAAAGAAACAAAACAATTTTAAAAAGTCAAAATACTACTTTGGAGATCATCTGGACCAATTTTTGTAAGAAAATTCAAGAAACCCTAGCTCTCCAATAGTGGAGTGTTGAGGACTTTCCCACTCAAGCATAGGAACATAGTATATGGGACAATTGGAAATTAAAGCTTCCATAGGTTCAAATTGATCCCAACAAAGCAAGCACAATCAACAAGCAACCATCACATTGGAACCCACCTCCAACAAAGGTGATCAAACTAAATTTTGATGGGGCCTCAAAAGGAAACCCAAGCAAAGTAGGACATGGTGGAATATTCAGAGATCATGAAGGCCAACCTCTACTAATATACTTTGGTTCAATTGGATGGGACATGAATAACTCTGCAGAACTGGAAGGATTGTGGCAAGGTATGAACTTAGCACATCAACATAATTTTCATCCCATCATAATAGAAGGGGACTCCCAAATTCTGATACACATGGTTACCTAAATACAATTGGGAACCACAGCCTCGAGAGTCCCTACCAGCTAGAGACTAGCAGCTCGGCTTGAACTAATAGAGAAATGGATGAAAAATAGAAGATCCACCACCTTCATTCATGTCAAAAGAGAAAACAACAAGGTAGCTGATCTTTTAGCAAACATAGGATTTGAACATGAATAGGTCCTCCAATCAGGAACAATCAATATTTTACATGACCAAGCTCAATTACAAGCCTGCACTGACTTGGTGCACAAGGAAGCACATCTCCAGGATGCGGGTGCCCAGCAAAGTCGGTAAGATGGCGGCGAAATGGGACAGCATGTGGCCATACCACATGGCCCTCCGTAACCTGGCACAACAGTCTAAAAATGTCATTAACAGCAGCCATAAATGGCATTCAAGTGGGTGCCATCTTCAACCTGTCTGCAACTACCCACTTTGGCTCTAGGTAAAGATGACCTCCGGTGATAATCATACCACCGCTCTTGTCCATTATCCTCTGCCTCTACAATATCTCTGCCCTCAGGCTGCTGCAGAACCTAGTTCTTGCACCACGCCTAGGAACTCACTTCACTCAAAGCTTGGGTTTCCATTTTACCTTCCACTCGGCCTCTGCTGCTAGTCCTTAATATGAACCGCCCGCTAATTATACTAAGCCCTCTAACACTCAGAATCCCTCTGTTATTCCTTGGCATAACCAATTCAATCTCTGAGAAACCTCCGTCTCCCTACCTGCAAGTCCTGAGCTCACCACAATCATGGTGCACACTCAACATTGCATGAGGAGTAGATGAGGGGGTAGCCAAGGTAGAAGCATATGCCCCCCCGCAACACCCAACCCTGAATCTGCTGCTCCATTCCCCCCCCCATCCATCACTCATTCTCGTGGTCCCTTCGCTGGAAGATACCCTGATACACACAGTGGTAAATGGTAGTCACAGGCCCATGGCATCCAAAGTGCAAACGCAGCTACCCAAACAAAGAATTTACTTACCCCCCTCACCCCTCTCACCATACCACCCAATTTTGCTTCCAGAGTTCACTGATTCGGTCAGAAATCTTAGCCATGGTTAACATTACCTTCACTGAGTATACTAGCTCGCAAGCTGAGAAGGATGCTCAGACCCATGACTGTAGACCAGGGAAGAGGAATAGTGGCGCAAAGTAGAAGGCAGCTAAGAGGCACAAGGACAACAGTGAACCAGGAAAGCAACAGAAGGCTAGGGAGATCGATATTCTGCATGGCAAGGAGTTGGCTGGCAGTGAACATGTAGCTGAGGGCAGAGCGGGTGGCACAAAGGCTACTAGTGGCACCCTAGAAGACATGTTAGGCATGCATGCAACGAAGGGCATCTCAGCAGGCATTCAAACCACAAGTGGCATCCCGCGCGACATGTCAATAGAGGATGTGAACGCGTGTCGCATTGTGGAAGAGCCCAACCCATACGACATCGAGGGGGTCCCTTGCATGGTCAGCGAGCTCAAACCCTATGTCTAGTCACTAGGTGTCGCCTTGCAGATCAGCGAAGGTTTTACAAGCTAGTTGGTTGAGGTTTTTACTCCTGTTTTTTTTCAGATTTTTTAGTATGTTTTAATTGTTTTTGAACTAGGAACCCTGTGTGGGTTTTTTGCTGTAATCTCACTTGGAGTGCTTTCCCCTCGAAGGGCAGTCAAGTTTCTTTTTTGGACAATCATGATTTAACGTTGTTACGCACAACAGAGGCCGGAGCCTCGCTGTATTACTATTTTGCTTATTTGAATAGAATAATTTTACTTAGAAAATATAATATAATATATATAATATATATATATATATATATATATTATATATATATATATATATATATATATATATATATATATATGTACTCTGCCACCTTTACTACCCAATCCATCACCCCTGTACTTCACCACCAGAATGTCATCTTTTCATCCATTCGATCATAGGCGATTTTTAATTTCGAGAGGGGGCAGGGACTTCCGGTACACTCATGCATGCACTGTCATCTTTTTATTCAATTTTGAAGAATAATATGACATCCCATAATCACAAAGTGTGTGGCATTATAACAGTCCTCGATTTAACGGTATTTATTTTTATAAAACATCACTTGACAAAGTTGTTACAACTACTTGTTCCATCTCTCAGCTCTACTCGTTGCTGTGTTTTCTCCACTGCACTAATCATTTGCAAAAGTAGGAGGAACACAAGCATCATTAGAGGAAAAATAGTGCACTGAGAACCTTTAATAATAGTTGTCTCCGATGGAGCCAAGGAAATTCTAGCTCGCATAGGGTGGGCAACATATTTTACAAGATTTCAACCCCCCAATGAGGAAATCGCCATTGAATTTCTACAACATCTACATAAT
The DNA here is from genome assembly GCA_000404065.3 of Pinus taeda. Classification (NCBI taxonomy): domain Eukaryota; kingdom Viridiplantae; phylum Streptophyta; class Pinopsida; order Pinales; family Pinaceae; genus Pinus; species Pinus taeda. The sequence continues at coordinate 100,591 of APFE031641844.1, forward strand.
GGACAATCCTTGATGAGAGGTAGAAAAATCACCGTAACAGATGTTGTGATAGTAGTAGTGTCTGGGTTGCAAGCAGAAGGACCAGTATGGGCTGACAAGCGACTAACGTTACACAACACTATGGAGATTTTTATGGATGAAGGACAAGAGCTAATCAAGAAGGGAAAAGGCATTCAACCATCTTCTCTCAGAGATCCATGGGGAGAATTGGCATGAATTTTCCAGAACTATATCACTTGCAATGGGCATCAAGACATGGTAAGGCCACAACAACTCAAACTTTAAGCAGTCTTAAAACAAAAATGTTCTGTTAATTTTCTTGCACTGTTGAATTCATTATTGCATGACACTGCCAAGAGGTTGAGACAGTCTCAACACCCTGAGACAGTAGTTAGCCACCATTGTCTAATTAGGTTAATAGTTAGTCACAACCTTACCCAACAGTAATCAACATGGGATGATCTCATAACGACCCCCACAAGAGGTGAAAACTTGCAAGCACCTAACCCTATTCCAAAAAGAAAGAGGACTTCCCTTTCAGGAAGTAGACCTCACAAGTATAGATGATCTACAAGGTTGAATTCAGACCAGGGAATGTCTAAAAATCCTCAAGGCAACACTAGTCAACCAACATAATTATCTAGCCTAATAAATGTACAAGACTTGCAACTAGAGTCAAAGGGACAAGATAATCCTGAATCAAAACCTGAGGGAGGAGATAGACCCGACTCAGTGCAGGAAGGAGCAGGGCATTCCAACAATGAACAAGAAAACAAAGTGGGGCCTCCTCCAACACCAAATATGGGTTCTCAAGATGATCTTTTGCAGGATTTCAAGGCAAGGATGGCCCAGGTCCTATCCAATATGAACGTCTACATGCAACCTGAAGAACTGCTAAATCCTAACTTAGGAGAAGCCCAATCTCCAGGGAATTCTGGCCATACTGGAATTTTGCCTTCCCCAAAAGAGACAACCTAAGAAGAGGAAGCAGATACAGAGGCTATTTGAGAGTCTGATAATCAATCTGGAGACACGGTCTTGTTGGAACAAAGCTAGGGTGAACAACCAGGCTCTTTAGAGACAGAGGCTATTAACGAGGCTATTAGCAGACCAGTTACTCCTTAGAAGAGGCATGGAGCCAGAATGAAATTGAAGAAGCTAAGAAAAGAACACCAGAAGCTTTGTAGGACAGTTAAGAGGCTCCGAAGAAAAATAAAGGAAACTAAAATGGAACAAATTCAAACAATAACTCTAAGGTAGCGAAATTGGCCGTGCAAATGGAATTATGTGAAGGTAGGGCTACAGGGACTCAAACTGAGCTCATACCAACTCGAACAATTGCCACTCAAGCAATATTTCATGCAAATTTTGTAGATGTAGCTACTCAGATAGAGGTTTGGACCTCCCACAATAAAGAAGTGTAGACAGAGGATATCCCCTCTTATAGCATAGGCACTCAAACAAAGGATATCCCCTCTTGTAGTATAGGCACTCAGACGAACATATTGACACACCATGACCCTATTTTACTAAATCTTCAGGAGGAATTGGCACAAGCACGGCTCACTTTGGAATTATTTGAGCAAGAGACAGTTTCCCTGAAGAGATATCAAGAGCTGCAGAAATATCTTAGAGAACTAACTATAGTGGAGAACGAGACCTTTGACAGGTGTAGAAAGGTGGAAGAAAAACTGGAGAAGGTAAAATTCAAGCTAGACAGAGTCATGAGTCAGACAAACACCATCTGCTCACTGTATTAGAATGTCCTAACGTGTAGGTCTCCTGCCACCAATTATGCCTTGTTCTTATTAGAACGATACCTGTTATTGAAAATCAAATCCATAAGAGCTGGTAAACCAATTGAATTAGGGACAATTGAAGATTTGATAAATTGTTGCAAGCAACATGGTGCAAAGGTCCAGAGGCTTCTTTGTGATTTCTATGTGCACAACTCCATATTAGAAGACGAGGTGGAAAAGAACCCAAATCCTTTTGTTGGAGACATTCAATTCCAGGCTTTTATCTTGTTTGCAGTTAACCAAATCAAATGGTTTAAATCTTATAATGCATTCCAAAGACAGGAACATGGATTGGATCTTTGGGTGAGGAGTGAGCCTAAACACCCTTTACAAATGTTAGCCAACCATAAAAATCTGATGAAAGGAGAGGGGATGATTAAAACATTAGGGCCCATACATAAGGAGATTATGCAGAAAGGAATATCATACTTCCTCTCCATTCAAGAAAGATCCTTGACTACATCTAAGCTCAAATGGACAATCTCCACCAATAGTGTGAAAGATAGGGAACCATTTAATTATCGGAATTTCAAATTTGTTGCGGCTTGGATGGTCACCTACAACAATATTATTTTGAGAGAAGGACCTTATTGGTTGGGATGTTGGTTTCGAATTCCCATTATTTGGTATCCTCCTGAAGGGTATCGGGTTGACTACGAGTTGCTTGAAGGGAAAGAAAGGCACGCCTTTGTGCTCCTGGCTCAACATAATGGATTTAGACCAATTTTTGAAGCTTTCTCTCCAGCCTACTCTTCAACTGCATTGCATAAGAACTATTTACTTTTCATGAGGACATGAAATAGGGTAAGTAGGGGAGTATGTTGAGTTATGCAATGGGTATGTATTTACTCTCAATTACATTTCCTTTTTCCTCTTCTCTTATCTCTTTTGTACCTTGATACGCTAATATATTGATGGATTATGATAAGAAATGAATGAACTACTCTCGATTAAGATTTAGCCACCCTAACTAACTCTTATTCATCTTTATGCAGAAAAACAACGAAAAGAACAGTTTTTGCTCCCTAGAGACGGAACAACGTAAACCAACAAAGGATGAATGAGGCACGTCGGTTGCAGTCAGGCCAGAGGACAAATCAAGAGGATCAACGCTAAATAAGAAGAATGTCAAAAGATAGCATTCAGTTGTGAATCGCTTAGGATCACATTTATCTTTTACCCTTTTTTACAATAAAAGTGAAAACTGTAGGGGGAAAAGGGATCGATCTCTGTTTATTTCAAATTGTAATTTTAATTTACATACTCGTGCTTTTGAGGAACACAACACTATTGTAATGAGGATTGGGTTCAATGGTTAATACATAATTTATGTTGTTGTTCATTCGTATTCTCTAAAGTAGCTCAGTAGTATTCGCTGGTGGCTAAGGGCTCAGCCTATGGTGGATTAAACTACTATCCTTTGTGTTATATATTTCTAATTTACGCAAGTTTGATTGGTTTGATGTTTTTCCATTCTCTATGAGTTTATTTTGTTTGCTATTTGCAGATTTCCTGTATTGAAGTTAGTTTACTTTCCTTATGTGATTTGCAACTTTGTCATTTGATTCCATTTATGCTTATTGTAGAATTGATTATCAGTTAAGGCATTGAATCTTGTTGATTATGATAAAAGTGTGGTTATTATAGAATCAGCTGAAAGATATTGGTTAATTCTACTGAACTCTCAGTTGACATCATTTCCATTTGAATTGCTTAATTGAGATTGAGTGTGATTTAGATAGAATCAACTGAAAGAGATTCGTTAATGCTACTGATCTCTCGGTTGACATCATTTCCATTTGAATTGCGTCTTTGAGATTTGATTTTGATTTCAGTTTAGGATTAAATCTTGATGAATATTTCCATTAACAGTTGCAGTTTGGGTTTTATAATGCATTCATTTATTCTTGTATCAAAGTTTTATATTTCATTTTAAAAATCATTACTCTATGGATTCATAGCTTGCACATATTGTGTACACTCTTGGAATAAAAGGACTTTCCTAGGTTGATAATTAATGTGAGGTAATTAGGAGTTTTAAAAGACACCTTTTAGCACCCAACACATGTATAAATTCCTTGTAGATTCAAAATTCTAATTGTAATATGCTAAAACAATAGACTTGAGTCTACTCTACTCATCAATGGAAACAATTAAACGATCGTGAAATCACGAAGCATACAAGAGAAAGAATTCAATCAACACATTACACAATGATTTCTTGGGGAAATCCACAACTAAAAACCCCTCCTATCTATATATTTCATTAGTCGAAAAATATGAGAAGATTACAATGCTTTTCTCAAGCCTGAGCAACCTCTGCACTATCTCTATCTGTCTCACTGCTTCCTAGGCAAGCTCGGGCTAGTACTCAACCAATTTTCTACTTTCCCAAGTCCCTATTTCCTTGTGTTGTTCCTCAAGCAATTAGACCCTATTAATTAGGGAAAATCCTCATTATGAATTGTGCAATCCTCATAGGCCTTCCTTTGACTGTATGCACCACTTGTACAATTTGGATGATCATACAACTAATAGTACATTGTCCCTAAACTCTAATCTCAACTAGGCAGCTCTCACATCTGACATACATGAGTTATTTATCAGTGAATCATCAATTTATAAGTCGATCACTGCAGGTAGCACCACAATCCACTGCATGTAGCACCGCACTACTAGACCTCCCACTAGTTCCTCCAACAATTGGAACTAGCTTAACTGACTTTAACTCAATTAGACTGAATTAATTAATTACAACTCAAACTAAACTCAACTAGGGCTCTTATAATGTAGGAGACACTCTACATGAATCTAGTTAGACCCTCAACTCGAATTAACTGAGCCAACTAAGTCAAATTAACTTAGTTAACTAATAGAAGTTGTCATGAGATGCGGAATTACAATTTTAAACCCAATTTAATTCAAGGACAAAATTAAAATAGGACTTTCTTGTTGCATTTTCAACATTTCTTGTTGCAATTTTCAACAGTTGAATTGATTTCAACTCTACTATATATTATCATACAAAACCTATTGATGGAAATTATGGAAGTGATTTAAAATAATACAAATTAGATAGTTTATAGTTTATGAGAACATCAAAATGATCTTACCTCCTCCATATCAATTCATATCATTTACGAAATTCCTAATAATGACTAAATTCCAAAAATCTTGTCTTTCTACATAATGTTAGATGATGTTAATCCAAATTTCATGACATGGAGGCTATATTAATTCACCATGAAACTATATTTAGAGTGAAATTTATTATATGAATTTGATTTGATGCTATATCATCCACAATTCTTCTTTTTGGAATAACGTGGCTTTTCTTTTGAATGCTATAGGAATGAAATTAAGAGGATGCATGTTACAAATTTGGAAAGCATATATTTTATTTAACCACACAAATTTAAAATATCAATGCATTTCCTCTCTCACAAAATCTTCACTACATATGTGATTATATGTTTTGTGTCTCCTAAACATTAAAATGTTGGACTTAGGAAATAAATTCAATATTACAAGCAAGCTTTGTTCCCATATTCCACTGGATAAATTTCACAAAAAATATTACATATAACTAAACCTTATGTGTAGAGATTCAATGTCTTAATCCAAATGGATAAGTTGGTAGGCATAATTCAAATTCCAAATTAGCCATTGAGTAACTCCATTGTGCAAATTCTAAACTCCTATAATGACCTCTTGCAACAATTTCCCAAACACAGCAAAACATTAAAAAAACCAACACACAATTTCTCATGGAACTTGATTTAATCCATTTTGCATGAATTCTTCTACAAGAATTATGTCTCCTCCAATGATAACAAAGGAAAGTAGCATGCTCAACACCTTTTCTTTTCCTCCAAATCCAGGAGTAATAGGGCCACCTCTATAATTTCCATGATATTTTTAAAATAATGCAACCATTTCCAAACTAGTAGCAACTCCTTTCATGTAGCCACAACAATTCTCCCAAACCCTTTACCATTGTGTCTAAAAATATCACATTAACATTTCTCTAATGATAATTGTTTAAATAAAAGCTATTAGTGGAGTAAACACACACACGAAAAAGAAAATTATATTTACAAAGCATAACACAATTATTTTCTCTATTACACTCTCATAGGTTTTATCAATGTTGATTACAATGTTTACAACTTATTTTTATAGATCATTAAGCAATATGACTTGGATAAAAATGGATTGTATTGATATATTCCCTTATTTAGGAAAATCAAAATAAATTCCACTATTCTTCTAACATCCCTAACTATATGTTAAAACAAGTACATTGTATTTATTTAGCTCATTTCGTGACATTTAGAAGCCTTTATAGACAAAAAATTTCTCCATAATTGTATGACTGTTACAGTATCTAGAACATTCCTTCTTTGTCATATATTTGAGGATTGATTTCCTAAGGTGGCCATGAATCTTTCATTCTATATTGATGCATGTTTTGTATGAGGATAATAGCCAATGAAATGATAGTGTAAGAACGATGAATGTAAGTGATGCTTATGAAGTGCTACTTATAGGAGAATGCTTCAAGTTTAATTATATGCATAGATGTGCATATTAAAAGCCTTAGAATACTTAGGCAATTTCATGTGTCACTAAGGAAAAATATTTTTGGGTGACACATTAGGTGCAAAGAAAATATTTATTCTTTAAAAAGAAATATCGTTGTGGCAGTACATCACCAACAAGAAAATAGATTTTGGCAATATGTCGCTAAAAAATAATTTTGTATGGAGTTATTCCACTAGAAATAAAATATATTTAGATTGGATAAAAAATAAAGAAGGAATAAATGTTCATTGCTAGTGAAAAAATAAATCACACTAATACATCAACAAAGACAAGGAAATTCTTGGTGTGAAATATTTTGTGAAGAAAAGCATCACTAAAAAAGAAGGGTTATTGAAAGATATAAAAGATGGAAAGTTGAAGGTAAGAAATTTCTAGGTGATGTGATAAGTAAGAGGTTGAGACTTACAAAGGTGATGAAGTGTGACTTTTTTCCCAAAAGAAATGAATATCACGCCAAAATGTTAGTGAGAATGAAAATAGTTTTGATCTATAAAGGAAAGGGAGTTTCCACTAAAGACAATGTGCATCAATGAGAAATAAAATCATTATTGGTGACAAAGGAAGATGATCTAGTGAGATAGAAAAAATAATGTCTTGAAATAAATGAAATGTGGTAGTGATATTTTACAAGCAAAGAATTTTTAGACATTATACAAAAGCTATTAGGGTCATAAAAGCGAGAGAGAGAGAGAGTGGAGAGATAAGATGAATGAGTAGGAAAAGACAAGAATCATGTATCTGTAGAAAAAAAAGGTTTAATGTGATTTTATACATCATATAAACAAATATTTTCTTGGATGCCACAATGTGTCAGAGGGTGGAACATTTTTATGGTTATGCCATTTCACAAATGAAAAATATTCTAGTGCAACAAAGTGCCCTAGAGGAAAATTAGTTGATGCAATAAGATACCACAAGAAGGAAATATTTCCTTGGAAGCTATATACCACATGAACAAAAAATTCAAGTGTAAAATGGCACCCTAAATAAAGGCTTTGATATGTGAAAAAGAAAGCTTGTAAGGGTGTGATATGGTGTTTAATAATATTGCCTCTACATATGATAAGCATAAAATAAAGAAAGATGCCTCGTTATGCATAGAAACCAAGAGATAATTATACCAATCCATGATGTGATAGGGTTAAATGCCACATATTCCATGTTGATGATCTAGAGAAGAAATTTTGATGTGGTAGAGAGAAAAGGTGATTAAACCCTTATTGATGTTTAGAGGGCAATAACTTTGTACCTTGGACTTAGGTTTCGAAAAAGTTATAGACATTGGAAATATATCAATGAGTAGAATATATGATGAGCTCAAAATTAGCTTTAATTATCATTTATGATGAAAAAATTTTACTACCTCACCTCCTTAATGATAGTTAGGGGGTTGGGTATGTTACAATACTAGTAGAAAGCTGACACAATTTTAGAGTGACCCACATAAAATATATATTATATATATTACTATAACACCTTTAATTTTAGACATAGTAAGTAATATTGTCTCTCTTCAGTAATATATTTTATTATGTGATATGAATGTTGGGAAAACTTGTTAATTCTGTGCAAGCTCCCTCATCAGCACTAAAAAAATGTGTTTAGGATCGTCTCAAATTAACCAAAATGTGAGAAATTATGTGTCAAGTATTGAGTGTCTTTTATGGCCAATTTATGAGGTTAATTAGCTTTTAAAACACATATATAACAAGTAAATTACAGAGAAGTAAAACAAAATAAATCATAACACAAATCTCATAAAGGAGTTCACCCCTCCTGGGCTACATCTCCTTCGACCTACTTCAATGGCTAGGCCCTCTTTGGATTAACAGTCAATTATCTAATTAAATGCACCTACAGTGCTCCAATGGCTTTTCAACCTACTCCATTGGATTCATAAGACCCAAAAACCCCAAAATGACTATCCAAGCTCTGCAATTGGACTTCAGCTAATCTAGGCTTGGCCTCCTCTCCTGGTGGCCCTAGGCTTCCTTAAACTTAAATGTAGAAAAATCACATATAGAAATGCATTTCTACCTCTGCAACCTATTCCATTGTGTTCAGATCATTCAAATCATCTAGGAATGACTCTTTTTGAGCCGAAATTGGTCAAAAATTGAAGAAATTATGGTCTCTTTAATTTTCCCTAGGAAAACTTCACCAAATCTAGAGAAACTCTAGTTAACCCCATCAAATTTGGAATCGTGCCGGATTTTTCAGACCTACTAAAACTGCCACAAACTAAATTTTCAATTAATTAAGTGATAATCATGGTTAATTAGTGCTAATCCCCATGGTTACTGTTAGTACTGGCTTATGGTTTCGAGGTTGGTCACATGCAAGAGGGCTAGCACGCAAGGTTGGCCCTCTCTTTCCCCAAACTACCATGTATTATGTAATGAAATACAAATCATGCCCACCATATGTTAAGAAACATTGGCGCGACATAGTGGTAAGGCTTTGGGTTTGTGTGGGCGAGGTCGTGATTTTGATTCCCCGGCCTACCAAATAATTTTACTCAACCTTTAAGAGGGCACGTGGCAGACTCTAGGCTTTCCACGTGTCCGCCTAGTCCACCTCAAATGCACTTGACCAGTAACGTGTCAACACTTGTCACCATTCAATTGAGCCACCTGTCAAAATATTCCAAGAATATTCCTTGGAATATTTGTTTTCTTGACTGGACTATACGGATGCCTAGTTAGCATCCTAGTCAGCCCTGTACCCAAAATTTGCCTATTTGACAAAATGGATAGCATCACTAAGATGGACATATTCATTTAGTTTTTGAGCAATTCTGAGCACTTTGGTTTTTGAGAAAAAATTTGCCCCTAATCCAAATTTTGATCACTTCTTCCCACTGACAGGATTTTGGACCCACAAAAGTTGGTTATCCGATGAGAGCTAAATACTCTTCTACTTCCCAAATTCTATCAATTTATTCTACTTAGAAAAATCTCCATGACAAACACTTGGGTTCACTTACATGTCTTGCCTTGTAAATTCCTTGGTACTTCAACCAATGTTCTCCTTTTGTTGGTGACCCAATCCAACACTTGTTGGTTACTTGTTGATTAAATACCCTGCTGTACCAAAGTGATCCCTCGGTGCTTGGAAAGCTCATTGATGGCCTTCCTAGTGAGAATCATGTTCCTCCTTTACAACACATGCATTCGATGCAATCTTCTCCTTGGAAACCACTTTTCCAAGTTAAGTCCATCTAAGTGAACTACAACAATGAGTTCCAATATCGGTAATAATAAGAAAATAGATGACCATTCTTTTACCTCCATGGTTCCAAATTCCACATATGGAAGAATGCATTTGCCATCTCTTTCGCTTCTTCGTGTCAACACATCAAATGGTCTACAATGGCTACAATTTTTGTTTTCCATTTTTGTCCACTTTCGATTCTTGATTCCATCATCCTCTAGTATTAACATGATTCTCATGTCATGATTTGAGAATGAAGGCTAATCATGAGCCTCTTTCTCAAGCGTGGACCTTCCAAAATCCCGTTACATCTTGTCACAAGAAACACCATTAACCTTGAAAATTACTCATGCAAGAATATAACTTGATGACCTCTTCCTTTTAATTCTTCAAAGAAAAAAATATCACATCATGTGAACATCACCTTGTACTCTTACATCTTGGTGTATAAACCATTGACTAAACACAAGTAAACAAAACATGCTTCTTCAAACAACTGACTTCCAAATCAAGTAAAAGCATGTACAACAACTTGACGATTTACAACAAGAATTCCACATTCTCATGAGATAATTCGTCACATCTCCATTTCATATTTGGAGACAAAATGAACTCTTCCAATTTGTTATAACATACATGTAACTATCAATCGACCACACAATTCGACACTCATGCATGTGAAAATGATCAACATTCTCATGTCAACAACATACATGTTAATAAAGCAATCAACCAACACAAGTCAATCACTCATGCATGTTCAAACACTATGAAACTATTAAAAATTCCATTGTTCACACACACAAACTCTCATTCATGTATAACAATTCTCAACTCTCTCACAAGTACAATCACAAGTACAAGAATCCCATTGGTATGTACGAGTACTTAAAGAGTTGAAAAGACCAAATTTGTTGCAATAAAGTGAGTCAAAATACTCCACTTTCAAACACATTCCTCGCGTAAACATGCAAGTTCAAGAATGAAACATGCATGCAAATTTGTAGTTGCAAATTGCCATCTTTGCTGCATCTAAGTGAGTCAACAAAACTCTACTTTTCTAACATCTTGCTTCATGCAATATGTAGCATATCTTTAGGAGAAAAGAAATGCATCCAAATAACAAGGAAATGCATCAATAAGGCAATATTTTCATCAATTATCAAAAGAAATGCAAGGCCTTAATTGGTTAAGAAATCTAACCATATCTTTACAAACCATTTCAATGGTGCTTCTTTTAGCTGCACTTCATCATGTGTATCATCCTAACCCACATCAATTATGCAATCCTCTTTTCCATTCTTGCCAAAATCTCTCTCCACATTCTTCAAATGTCATGGATGACTTGTTGGATGCAAAGTCCAACACTTGTCTACAAGATGACGCTGCTTATGGAAATGAGTGCAAAATAATTGCATATTCTTTTCAATATGGTTTCCATTATCCAATGGACCTTTGGTTTTTAGTCTCTTTTGTTTTGAAAGTTTCCTGTGTATGGTCGTCCTCTTCCAACACCTTGATGTAAATTTTCTCCAAATCTTATGTGAAGATTTACCATGTTTATCATAATCAAAAGAAACTTGATTAAAGGTAGATTTATACCTTGCACATTCACCTTTGTCACCTTATTAAAGAGGTGAATTTTATGAGGTAGTGGCTCTCTTCAGAATACCAATAATGGTTTCAATGACCTTAGACCTTTCAACATCCTCTCATTTTCCATTTCCACTATTTGCATACTTATGAGCATCTTCTTGCAAAATGGGTATAAAACTTTTGTATTCCTCATGAACACAAACTTCACATGCTTGACGTAATGAACATGTAATGAAAGTCTTGCTTGTAACACCTTCATCTGCCTTCCTGGCTTTGGAGCATTCTCCATCACGTTGTCGATAACCAAGACCCAAATACCTAGGCCTTTCCTCACCAAAAGTTGGCCCAACTATGCCTTGTGCATGTTTTCCTAACCCTTTACCTTCATAACCCACCTTCATCAATAATTTGGACCCTATTCCTCTAGTGTGTCTTTAAAAAGCACCAAAAAATCCACTTTGAGAGGAAATTAAAGATAAACTTCAATTGCATACCTCATTTTCATGCACATATTTGGCTAGGGTTTCCTTGGCATCATGGACTTGAATCTCCATCTCATGCATCTTTTCAAGAATCTCTTGCTTCTCCTCCTTCATGGCCATCAACTCCTATTTAAGTATAGTTTTATCCTTCCTAACTTCATTCATCTCTTGCACCAATCTCTCATGATGATAAGCTCTTGCAACATCTCTTTATCAAAGAGTCTTGCTAAGGAAGATGGATTAGAAACATCACTTTTTGAAGATGCCATCACACTTGTAATACATTAAAAATATTCACAAAGCTTCAAAAATTTTCTCAACAAATAAGCATCTCATACCATCTCCTTTCTTCAGCTTACACACATAAACTTGCACACAGTTAAATTCTCCTTGCACAAATACAAAATCAATAGCTAATTTTCTAGCTAACCTTGGGAAACCATCTCACGGTTAAAATGAGCTAACAGTGCTCTGGTACCAACTTGATCTGAATGTTGGGAAATTTTTTTAATTCAATGCAAGCTCCCTCATCAATATTAAAAAAATGTGTTTAGGATTGTCTCAAATTAACCAAAATGTGAAAAAGTATGCGTCAGGTATTGAGTGTCTTTTATGAGAAATTTATGAGGTTAATTAGCTCTTTAAAACACATATATACAGAAATTAAAATGTAGATAAGTAAAACACAGCAACTCATAACACAAACATGATATAGGAGTTCACCCCTCCTGGGCTACATCTCCTTGGACCTGCTTCAATAGTTAGGCCCTCTTTGGATTAATGGTCAATTCTCTGATTTCATGCAACTAAAATGCTCCAATGGATTTGCAACCTGCTCCATTGGATTCAAAAGACCCAAAACCCCAAAAATGACTATCCAATCTCTGCAATTGGACTTCATCTGATCTAGGCTTTACCTCCTCTCCTGGTGGCACTAGGCTTCCTTAAACTTCAACGTAGCAAAATCACATACAAAAGTGCCTTTCTACCTATGAAACCTGTTCCATTATGTTCAATATAGGAATGACTCTTTCCGAACCAAAATTGGTTGAAAATTGAAGAATTTATGGTCTCTTCAGTTTTCCTTAGGAAAACTCCACCAAATCTAGAGAAACTCCAGTTAACCCCGCTAAATTTGGAATAGCGCCAAATTTGTCGAACGTGCTAAAACCACTGCCAACTAAATACATGCTTAATTAAGTGATAATCATGGTTAATTAGTGCTAATCCCCATTGTTAGTGTTAGCATTGTCTTATGGTTTCGAGGTTGGTCACATGCGAAGAGGGTTGGCCTGTGGGGCTAGCCCTCTCTTTCCCCCAACTGCTATGTATTATGTAATGAAATACAAATCGCACCCACCATATGTTAAGATTCATTGGTGCGACATAATGGTAAGGCTTTGGGTTTGTGTGGGTGAGGTCACGAGTTCGATTCCCCAGCCTACCAAATAATTTTACCCAACCTTTGAGAGGGCACGTGGCGGCCTCCGGGCTTGCCACGTGTTGGCATCTCATTGGTCCACCTCAAATGCAGTTGACCAGTAACGTGCTGACACTTTTCACCATTCGATTAAGAAACCTATCAAAATATTCCTTGGAATATTCTTTTTGCTGACTGGGCTGTACAGATGCCTAGTCAACATCCTAGTCAGCGTTGTATCCAAAATTTCCTTGTTTGACAAAATGGACAGAAGTCTTTGTCTTTCTCATACAAGCTCCATCTTGAGTGAAACAAGTTGTGTTGGGATCGTATCACTGAGACGAATGCGTTCATTTAGTTTTTTAGCAGTTTTGAGAACTTTGAGTTTTGAGCAAATTTTTGTCCCTAATCCAAATTCCAATCATTATGTTAGGAGGTTAGCAATGCCTTGTAGTTAATAAGAGAAAATATTATATAAAAATATATTTAAGTAAATTGTTTTAATGAACAAAAATAAATTATAAATTAGAATAGAAACATAATTTATTTCCATTATTATTATTTCTATTTTTCTATTGAAATTTAAGTTGATCAAGGATTGTATCATGAATAATAAATTATGTGGGAATTTCTTACCTATAAAGCTATTTAATAACATCAATAACTAATGTTTGTTTCTATTATAAACCTAGATTTTAGTTGTAATTTGATATTATAGTAATTATTGCCTCTAAGTTAAGCTACTATAGTAAATTTATGAGATTGACACCATTTTAGAGTGACAAAAGATATTGGGTAAACATAATATGAATGTCTCTATTACTATAGAAATAATATCATTTATATTGAGTATTATATTTTCTTATAGGAAATTGGCACCACTTTAGAGTTGAGAAGATATAATATTTTATAAATCCATTTTTCCCTTGTAATGATCAAAATAAATTATCATTATTATTATTATTATAGTAAAAACTAAGTTAAATGATGTTTTTTTCATGAATAGTTGATTAATGTGTAGGAAATTTATCACCCATAAAGTTATTTAATGATGCTTATGTTAATAGTGTTTCCAATATCCATTATCAATCATTTTAATAATAAAAATCAGTTATTAATTAGAATAATACAATTTCATTTTTTCAAATGCAAGAAGAAAGAGGCAAAAACCAACTGAACTAATTAATGAAAGTGTTTGATATTTATATATGAACTGTTTGAACATGTTATATTAAAAACATTATAGTTTTTAAGGTAATAAGAATATTTCTATTAATTACAAAATCTGGGGCCAAATTGCAGTTGTACATCAGGAGTTACATTATGATTTGTGTCATCTTTAGTATCATCTGCAAAATCTTGAACCAAAATTATCCTTTAAAGAGTAATACAACCAATAATAAGCATATATGAGTCTTTGGTGGCAAATAAATTCCAATAGAGCCCCAAATCTAAACAAAATTTGCAATACATATAGCCTACATCAAAATATAATCCTTGATCCCAACATATTTCCCTAGATCCACTGGTTCATTCAGGTCTAGACACTTAACCCTAGAACTGGTAGGACTTATTGAATATTTCGTATTTAAGACCAAACTATTGACTAGGGATCTCAAATTAGTCACATGGAGTAGGAGAATATGGCGTTTTCCTTTTTGAACTAATTATTTAACCTCTAATATTCTTTTATATAAGCCTAACCCCCTATAATTCTTGGAGATCATTTTCATCATTTGTTATTAGATTTTGTAGCCCCTTGATTAGGGCATGAACTACCTCCTTTTTTGTCATTTTTTCTCCCTGTGATGTGTCTGTCTAGAATACCTTGCCTTCCCAATTCTTTGTCCTTTTCATATTTTATGATTCATTTTTTTTTTGTAAGTTCAGCATTGGTGAGGCTACATCATGGTCATGTCCAAGAATAACACCCAAATAGGGCATGGAATTGAACTGGTGACTTAATATCTATGAGTACCTTAACAATTCACACGATCACCATCTATCTAAGACCCTATGGACTATTCAAAACTTGTAACATCTCATGTGTGTGTTATTATACTTATAAACATTTTATGTAATTGGATAATCTAGTGAGATAGCTATTACTAGTGAAAAACAAAAAAAAAACAAAAACAAAAACAATTTTTAAAACAAAACTAAAACTAAAAAACAAAAATACAAAAATACAAAAAAAAAAACTATGTTTAAATGTAATGGAATTATTTATGTTGGAATTAAATTATGTCCTAATTGTGGCATTAAGATGTATGAATACTAGCCCCACAGGGGTAGGCGAGTTGGTAATCACAATGTGATGAAGTTCGTTAGAAAGGCAGGCTCCATACTGAAGGTCATGAGCAAATCCCTTGGACTTACCCTAGAGCTGTATAGAGGGGTGGGCATAGCTCCCAGTGGTTATAGAGAGCGGTTAGAATCAACCCTGTGTAACGCGAGTCATGAGGCTGCCCTTGTTGCCGATTCCACTGTAATAAAAATAAAAGATGTATGAATATCGTACTTAATAATAAAAATTATTAATCATGTACTTAATGCTTTAGTTAATATTAAAATGATTGATCATGTGTTATGCTTGATTTTATATTTAAAATAATTTAATTATATGTTAATGTTTTATTTAATGATTAAAGTTATAAATTTATTTAATTTATTTTCGAAATTTAAATCTATTAGAGAAGGATGACGGGATAGAGTCTAGGGAGATTGGGCCTTTGATTTCACCCACTTGATGTGAACCACCATACCATAACATTGAATTTAATGGCATACCCTTATGGCTAAGAAAAGTTTCTCTGATATGATATGGTTATTAATGTGACCCAACAATGTCATCATGACCTTCCTTTCTTGTGAATTGGAAAGCTAATGCGCAAAGGAAGGCATTGTGGGGGGGAATGGATGCCCTCTCAGCCATACCCAAGACACAAGATGATGACCATAAATATGCTAGCCAATTGAAACAGGGGATTCTATTGAATTCTAAAGGATTTTCATGAACATGCAGCATGGGTATGAAACTCATGGAGAGTATTCGACCTACGCTAGACCACTACTTTATCTTCAATTTTTACTTGGTATCACTCGTTTGGATACAAATAAATTGACTTGGAAACATCAAGTGATTTTTGAGACTATGAAACCACTGGTACTTGTGATCAGGACCTTTAATAGTGAGCCTATGACTTATCGAGCTTAAATAGAATGTAAAATACCAAGCTTGACAAAATTCCATTAAAAATACTAAAAAAAAAAATTACGAATAGCATAAAAGAACACAACGAGATTGATAATGGGTTTCACCCAATGCAGGCTACATCTCCAAGTCCACTTCAATTCACCAATCTCTAAAGTTGGCTCTCTTCTCTTCATCTTCACAAAAAGTCTCTAAGAACTCCTCGCAAAAACTCTCCTTTCAAAACTTCTCCAAAAGGATATAAACTCTATGATTTATCATAGAAAGAGTGATGATCATACTATAAAATCAAAGGAACTTGGAAAAAATAACACAATCACACCTACAAGCATATATCTCCTTTCATTGCACTTAAAAAGGGCCAAAACTGTGTTTTTCACATAATACACATTATAAAACTAGCCCTTAAATAGCAAGAGTTCGACCTTATATGAAAACCATATACTTGTGGCATATTGGAAAAATGGTTTATATATATAGAGTGGGGGTCTGAAACCCCAGGTTGAATCTATGGAGGATATAGCCCACTATTGTAACAATACAATATAATTGTCATATTGTTGATCCGCGGCGGGTTATGTTATAAAAATATAACATAAATAGTGTGTTTGTTATGGCATTATGGTAATATTAATATAACTCCAAACAAATATATCCTAAAAAAATTTCATATGGTCCATGTGTATGTATATTTACATCCATGCAGAGATTTTACTCGCTTGGGAGTTTGCAGTATCAAGCCCGCGACCTCCCCCCTTTTCGACAATTAGTGATAATGAAATCTTAAATATGGTATGTCTTTCTTTCTATTCCAATGGATGCACGTGGCCTATTAGCAGAGTGTTTGGCTAGTGTACTGGTGCTTATAGGTTCAAACCCCTCTCATGTTGTTCTATAAAAATAATCCAAATTTTAGTGTTCAAGGATGGCACATGGCACCCTCCTATTGGACCATGTGTCACCACCAGATTGGTCCACCTATCAACCACATATGTGCTTAGTGATCCAACCACTTAATGCCACATGTCAATACTAGGTACTAGCATGTGCCACACTTTGAAAAATACTACATCATTCTTCATCTACCAAGTGTCATCCATATGGCCTACCATTTGTCACCTTGAGAGGCTACTATGTGTCATTTTTTCCTCCTTTTTTGCCTATTGTCTCAAAACTTTGGAGCACAATAACTTTCTCACGCAAACTCCATTCAATATGATTCAAGTTGTATTGGAATTTTCTCTTTTAGATCTTCAACATGGAACTAATTCCATCAAATTTTGGGGAATTTAAATTTTAAGCCATCCTAGATCCTCCTGGATCAATCCTCCCCACTGCGAAGATTTTTTACCACCAAAAGGTAAATTACAAAGAAAATACGTAAGGGTATTACTCTCTCACTTTCCCTATCTCAATGCACCATGCCTTGCTTGGTTTCATTCCCTTAAGACCTGCTCAAATATATTCCACATTTCCTCAACGTGATGTCCTCATATTCTTATCTAGAATAAAATCTTCCTGCAAATTATCCATATACTAAGGAGAAAAATTATCAATGGAAGGAACTTGAATACTCTCATCCTGATCTATGATCATCAATGGCTCATACAGTTTCAAATTATCCACATTCAAAACTGGATAAATCTACATATATGGTGGTAGATCTAACTGGAAATCATTAATGCCAATTTTATCGAAAATAGTAAATGTGTCATACCGGATTGGCTTGAGCTTCTTAACTTCTCTTGTTAACCTGTATTTTCTCATATATGATACATCCTATGTTTATCATGTGTAGCCTTATACTGAGCTTGGCTCTTCTACAATTGTTCTTGCACTACTTGATGCACCATCTAGATCTTTTGTATGAATTTTTTAGCTTTATCTTCATTCTCCTTCTCATCAGAATCTACATCTTTCCCAAAAACCAAATTAATTGGAGACTTTGGAAGGTACCCAAAACAAACTTCAAACTTGAGAACTGTATTTAAACGAATGCAATGCTTAGTTTTATCTGCTTACATCGACCTTTATCTCAAATTGTTGTTGCAAGTCAAGAAATGTTAACACCGTGTTAGGCCCCTATA
>APFE031641844.1:129657-155998 GCA_000404065.3 Pinus taeda
TGACTTGTATTTCTGCAATTTGAGGAAAAGGAAGGCCAGTGTTTTGCAGACTTCATTGTGGATTCTTGTGGATTATTATGTTGATGGTGTGTTTCCTACTTGTCATTGTAAGTGTGTTTATGTGTTCCATTTCTTAATCTCTTGCTGCTATTTAAACAAAAGAAGTGATAAAGTTTTGAATTCATGCATGCCATGCTCAGCTTTCAATTTTGTTTAAAATTTATGTTTTCCACTGTCTAGAGAGGATTCGAATTCATTGTTTGCCCTCTTTAGCTTCTCTTATCATCCCTGATCATCCATCTCAGATTAAGGCATCAACGCTCACTCCTACCTTGCCCCAAAGATCCCCCTGCAAAAACTGTGCTCAATCCCGCACCCTGAATTGCACTCCCTCCAATTGCCACCAAAAACCCAAAAATCTTTAAATCAACCCCCCTTATCAATTTACTAGCCTAATATCTTTGATCCTAATTGGTCAGCTTATTATATTGAAAGATCTACCGAATCTAACCCAAGAGAGCCTTCTCATACCTCGTAGGGCTAGCTACGAGGTGAAATGGTTTGATGTAGCCTTGAGAGTTTGTCTATCTCAGCCTAGGTGAATTCCAAGCGCTAACAGAAGGTTCTAGTGTGCTCCCACAAGGAGTAGCAGGTCTACTTCCTTCCCTTTCTATTCTAGTGGCCCCCATTATTTCTTCTGTGAATTCCTATTTAGAGACAGGATTTAACCTTTGCCTTTTGACCATGCTAGTCTCTACATATGCCTGTGTGGTTGTTTTACTTGATGTAGTGACCTCTTCCATATTTCTTTTGAGGCTTTTCTCCTCATTTAGAGGAGTTTGCAAGGTAGGGGGAGTACTCATAATGGAATCTAGTACACCTGTTTGAGTTAGTTCTTCTGAAAGGTTTGGTTGTTCTAACTCTTCTTGTACCTGGGATTCTTCTTCTATATGTGACTCACTTTCTGCCTGTGATTCTCCTTTTGCTTGAGATTCTCCTGGCACTTGCAGGAAAGAACCCTCATCAAGACTTTTCTCTATATCAGTTAGAGCATTTTCAATAGCAACTTCAATGAATCCCTGTCCACTAAAGTATTCTCCACCCATTCCAATTGATTTGCATATTTTTCTATTTCAGGGATTCGGTGGTGAATGTAAGGAGCCATCTTTTGTTTCTATCTTCTATTGTAGATGAAGTCCAAGGGATCATATCTCCACATGAAGCTCTATTTTAGTTTAGGTCTCTGAAGGATTTCCTCTGCTTCTTTTCTAACTTCTCGACTATTACACACAAAGGGGCCTAGTTGATCTTTGATTCTGAGCTGAGCCTTCTTTTTGGCTTGAACAAAATGCACCTCATCTGAGTTGATTATCTACCTGTAGTACTCCAAAGCAAATAACCTCATTGGGAGGTATTTGGGTAATTTTTATGGGCCCAGCTCACAGCCATAGATTCTAATCTCAATGTGATTTTGGTACAAGTACCAATCTCCAATGTTGCGTTGTTCTTAAAGCTGTAGGATCCTCCTAATATCTAAATTGATTCTTGGAGGAGGACTTCCTAGCATGGTCACTACAGGATGTACAAAAATATCTATGAAGTATGTATATGGATATGGTGAGTCATACTTATGGATCAAAGGAGTCCAGAAAATCACTGACCTTGGGTGACCTTTAGTATCAAGCTTTTGGAGAATGAACGGGAATTTGTCGACTTGGTAACATGAAAAAGATGATACAAAACTGAAGAATAATTGAATACTCTTTCATTGCTAATTCTAAGAAATTGTTCGTGCATCCTACCAGCTATGAACTTGGCATAATCATACATGACAGTAGGAGGCTGTCCTGGAGTGAAGATGGACATGAAGACTAAGATGATTTCATCTATGTATTCATTGGTAGTAGAGCCTAAGATACTACATATCATTCACACAATGTCCTAGCCAAATTGAGAAAATATGGTATATATATATGGGAGAGGATATTTTGGAATATGTTTCACTTCTACAATAAACGTTTGTAACATTTTAGTGAGTTTAGCAGTGGTAAGCTTGGGGAATTTGTCTAGCAGGTCTCCAATTGAAATAGGGGTTAGATTTTGCCCAGGTTGCAGTTGCCGTATTTCATTGATTGAGTCAGTAGTGATGGTGAAAAGTATGGTTCAGTTAAGGGACATCACTACCCTTTGACTGGGAATATAGTTTGCATGGCAATAATAAACAATTTCTGGGAAGATTTGTACCTCAGGAAATTGATACTTGACAAAATTAGACTCCCAAAGACCTATTTTATCAGCATGGTTTAGGTATTGGTCTTTGTATCGGCAGTATAATTTGAGTGGGGATTCATGGATAGAGGTGTCCTTGATTTGGAAGTCTTTATCAGCAAGGGGAAGGTAATCCAAGTCTGGGTGAGGAGTGGAAATTGGTCTCACATCCATGGCTATTGGAGCTGCCATTCTTAGTTCTTGTGGATCTGAGAATGGGGGAGGTAAATTGTTAGTTTTTTTAGGGTAATGGTGGTTCAATTCCAGGTGGGTTTAAGTTACTAGAGTTCCCTTTTAATTTCAATTAAGAAAACTTAGTGACTGGTTCGGAAATTGACAGGGATTTCAATGGATTTTGGCTTAAATACCTGGATTTGAAGAAAAATGGGTCTAAACTGGTTAACTATTGATTATGAATGGTTGAAAAAGCTTCAATCGGGCTGGAAGGAAATCTGAGAGCTTTATGGCATCTTCAGAGTGCAATTGTACATGGTTTGATGGCTTTCAACATTCACAGGTGGGTGCATGGAAGTTTACAGTTAAAAAATGATAAAAACAATGATTTGGGGCTTTTTTGGATTTATGGGCAAAAAGTCAATTTGGCGGGTACGAGTGAACAATAACAGTTTGTCGTGTAGTGGAATGAACAATGGCAGTTTGGCGTGTAGTGGAATGAACATTGGTAGTTTTGGCATGTAGCGAGTTGGTGGCAAATGGTTTACTTCAAATAGACTTTGGGCGCTTGGTGGTATTGGGGGGAGGTTGCTTGATTCCATTCATCAAGCACCATGTCGCCTCAGGGGCCCTACGGAAAACAACCCATTTCGGGTGGGTAACGTTCAGATTTCAGGCCCTTCCGAAATCAACATGGGCCGTCGGATGGGGAGGGGAGAGATCACGTGGTGGTCGAGCGATGTAGCCGCACGGAAGATAATGGGGGTCCCAACGGGCAATTAAGCATGGTGATTTCAGTTTAATGAGTTATTAAGAAGGGGATTAAGGTGTTGGGCAAGACTTAATTGGGTTTATTAACTAACTTAATCGAGGAACGATTAGTTAGTGGGTCCGAGGGTAGAAAACCATAGTTTATATAATTAAATGGGGGTGGTATTAATTAATAATGCGGGTGTTAATATATATACGGGAAATGGGTTTTCACTAGGGATTTAATAAATAAGTTAAGAATTTAGTCAAATGGGTGGAAGGGGAACCATACCCTAAACATATGATTTTCATGTATTTAGTGCTTTTCGATAATAACATAAAGACTTAGGATATAATGTTTTGTGGGTTTTTGATGTGAAAATGAGTTATGTGGGGGGAACAAATATTTTTCCTAGGTAAAATTGATTTAACCTTAGGAAAAGGGTATTATTAGGAAAATGAATGAACTAAAGGGGGAATGAATGTTTATGAGGGGGTTTTAGTACTTATTGTCTAAAAGTCATTAAGCCGAGGGTCTGGTCCCTCCAAAAGCTAGAGAAATGCTCTGAGCCTCTTTGACTTAGGGTTTTTAAGTACTTTGATCTTTATTTTGGTATATTAGTTAAGTAAAAGGTGAAATGAATGAGGGAGATTAATTAATTGACTTTGATATCCATATGCATGCTTAAGTGCCCATTCACATTTGGAACTTTTATGATGAAAAAGATGATACACATGCTTTTGTCTAATCAATCATCAAAATTCTGCAACCTTTCTTCTACTTACCCACCTACTCATCCTACCATTTTTACTTCTCTTTATTAGGGTGCATTTGAGCTAGCAAACCCTTACCATGAAATTGAAACATGAAATAGACAAGCTTAAACATGAAATTGAAACATGAAATAGACAAGCTTAAACATTTTGACTATCATGGATTGTGGCAAAGATTACAAGCTGCACATAATCATTTATTTTTCACAAAAAGTAAACCGTAGTGGCATTTTGACTTGTAAACTTTCATGGTCTTTTCTTTTCTTGGGGTTCATATTTTTCATCTTTTTTGACCTTTTTTATTATTTTTGTCCTTTGATTTTTCTTTTAGGACGTACCCTCTTTACATTTTTTAATTTTTTGAATATGGAAACATTCGCAGAAAGCAAATGTATGTACATATTACAGGTTCAATCTAACCCATTCAAAAATTATGACTCCTATTCGTATAGGAACCTAACAGTGGCTCCACTTGGGGATGGCATTTCCTGATGAAATGTAAAGAACTTGTAGATCAGTGACCTTCTGAATTGCTTGTGATTTTACCTACAACTTTTCCTTTTCACTTTTATGCATTATTGCTATTTATGATAGAAAAATTTTGAAGCTTAGGGCCTTCTCTTCGGGATTTAACTTCAAACAATACCATCCAATCCACTCTAAACTTTTGGAAAATAGAATATGTATAAATGATTAGTGAAATCAGTAACTAGGTTTAATGTAGTGTTTAAGCATTCAACCATTAACTGGTCCTCCTTTTGCTTCTGTGCCATCCAATTCTCTAAGGAAGAAAGCATTATTACCTCTGAAAGCATAGATGACATATGGGCCTTTCCATAAGAAATCAAATTTCCCATGTTTACCTTTATCTTATCTTCTTGAATCCCTTTTCAAAACTTTGTCCCCTAGGTAAAAATCTTCTACCTTGGTCCTTTTATTGAAAGCGTTCTTTATCCTTTCCTGCACAACTTGAGATCTGATGTACACTTCTTCCCTAGTCTATGGTAAGTGAACCATTTGGTTGATTCGTCTTTGGATGTCATTTGGCTCAACCTGAAACTCTCAGAGTAGCTTCATTACTAGTGTTCCCAAGGAAGATGGGAAAACAACTTCCATTCCATAAACTAATTGATAAGGACTAGCATCAATGAATTTCTTTGTGGTTAGCCTATCTACCCACAAGGCATTTACTAGCTTCTTGTTCCATGTTTTCTTGTTATCCTCCAACAGTATTTTGATGATATTCACTAAAATCTTGTTTTAGGACTCTGCTAGTCCATTTCCTTGAGGGTAATAAGTTGTAGAGGGACCCAGGGCTATATGATACTTATTACAGAAATCAATCATTCTTCTAGATTTGAAAGCTGCTGCATTGTCAATGATGATTTTGGTTGGGCATCCAAATCTAGATAGGATGTTGGCCTCAAGGAAGGTTATTATCACAATGTCAATGGCTTGCCTTGATGGTATGGCTTCTATCCATTTGGTAAAATACTTTGTAGTAGTGAGAATCCATTTGTGTTGGGCAGAGGATAGTGGGTGGATTTCACCAATGAAGTCAAGACCCCATTGTTGAAAAGGTGCTTCAATAGATATTGGTTTTAGAGGGAGGGGTAAAAGCTTTTTCCTTCCTTCAAAAATTCGACATTTATGACATGAGATTACAAATTTATTTACATCAGAAAACAAAGTGGGCCAATAGAAGCTCTAAGAATCTTGTTAGCAGTGGTTTTCCAGTAAAGATGTCCCCCATAGTTGCTTGCATGAAACTCTTGTAACACCCTGTCATATTCTTCTTTCAATAAATAGTTAAGAAGGATGCCTTTGTGATTCCTCCAAAACAAAGCATTGTCAATTATGCAGAATTTTGAAGATTTCATTTTTAAAAACTTGCTTTTGGTCTTGGATAATTCAGGAGGAGCTTGTAGATTTTGTAAAGCATATATGATGTCAGCATACCATGGTGATTCAATAAAGGCCTGGCTGATTGGTGGAGTCACCATCTCCTCTTCATTATCCATTTTCACAATAAAATTTATGTCTAAGGCCTGGTAGTTCGATTCAGCCATGAGCTTGGCGAAACCTTGGCCTTTGATTAACTTTGTTGGTTTGATTTCTAGGTCATATTCTAATATAGTAGCTATCCATTTCCCTCTCTTTCCATCTGTACCTTCCTGAGTTAGGATGTCCTTGACTACAACATTGGGAACATAGGTTATTACATGAGAATATAGAATGTAAACTCTGAAATCTTTGATAGCTTTGACCAAAGAAAAGGCTTGCTTTTCCATTATATTGTACTTTAAAGGGGCATCCCTTAGGGATTTGCTAAAAAAGGCAATAGGTTGTTCATAACCCTGATCATTCTTCTATAGTAAGACTGCAGCAATTGTGTGTTCTGAGGAAAAAGAAAATATAATGAAATCCCTATCAAATTTTGGATTGATCAAAATTGGTGTTTTTGTTAAGGCTGGCTTAATATCTTCAAAAGACTTCTTAGCTTCAATTGTCCATTTTATGGTCGAATTTTTCTTCAACATGTTATTCATTAATCTAATTAATTCTACTAAGTTAGAAATAAATCTTCTAAGAAAGTTTATTTTCCCTAAAGAGGCTTGTAATTCCCTAATGCTCCTAGGATGTTGTATCTGTAATATGGCTTCAATTCTTGTAGGATTTATTCGGATACCATCTTTAGAGATTATGTGGCCTTACAATTTTCCCTCTTCTAACCCAAATAAAGATTTTTTAGGATTCAAAGAAATTCCATACTTCCTACATTTGATGAAGACCTGCCTTAGATGATCTAAGTGTTGTTTATTAGATTTTGAGAATACAGTGATATCATCTAAGTATATTACTAGGAAGTCATGAATTTCCTTAGCAAAAGCTATATCCATAGCTCTTTGAAAAGTGGCCCCTGCATTCTTCAATCCAAAAGGCATCTTCACATACTTTAATGTGCCCCAAGGAGTAGTGAATGCAGTTTTAGCCTAGTCATCTGGGTGGACTAAAATCTGATTATAGCCAAAAAACCCATCCAACAATGAGATTCTTGTTGAACCTACTACCCTTTATAATATATGATCCATTTTAGGGAGAGGGTAATTGTCTTTGAGTGAAACATTATTGAGATTCCTGAGATCAACACACAATCTAATCTCACCAGTTTTCTTCCTTGTGGGCACCAAATTTGAAACCCAATTAGAGAATCTAATTGGTACTATGATCTTGGCTTCATACATTCTACTGATTTCCTTTTCAATAGAAGGCAATAGAATAGGATTAATCCTGCTAAGCTTCTTCCTAAAAGATTTATGGTTTTCTTTTAAGGGGATGGTGTGTTGTATTATGCTGGTGTCAAAGGACTTGAGGTCCTTATAACTCCAAGCAAAGACATCATGGAATTCTTTTAACAGTTCATTGTATTTCACCTTTTCAGTGGGAGGTAAGGACTTTAAAAGTTTTATCAATTTTGGATTTTCCTTAGTACCTATGTTACACTCCTCTATATCAAATTTCAAGGGTTCCATTTTTTGTTTTATAGGGACATCATTTGAATCAAACAAGTCTTCCAAAGAAGTTAATCATTTGGGAAAAAAATTGGCTTTGAGATTAATGATTTCAGAGTCTTTGTCAATTATCTCATGCTTTAGGTTTTCTACTTTTGATTTTGTAAATTTAGTGGGATGAAATCTATCTATCACTTCATTTTCTAATTTGTTAATTTCTATTTTATCTGTAAACAGGGATCTAATGTTATGTCAGTATCTATATTACTATTTACAAAGTCCTCATCTAAGGTTAATAAATTGTTTATTTGTTGATCATTAGCAAATACTTGCCAGTTTTTCAAGTTATCTAGGATAGTAGGTTTGTGCCTAGCCTCAGCAGTGTACTGATGGTTAGGTTGGAATGGTAACTTACAAGTGCTGGCAAACATTGTTAAACTATGAGCTTGCATATTATGTTTTCTTGGGATGACTACAAGCTTAGTTTCCAGAAAAGTATTCAATATTTCTACAATTGTTCCTCTATAAAAACTTAATCTAGGGTCTTTGGTCATATATACAACATTAATTTTTTTATAACCAACTCATAATCTCCCATAATAGAAACTCTTATGGTCCCTAACCTTTTAACCAATTTGAGACCTAAAAGAAGTGCTTCGTACTCAACCATGTTGTTAGTGCATTTGAAGTTTAGCCTCTAAGCATGGCCCTCTAAGTGATCGTTCTCTAAATTGTATATCCACACTCCTACTCCTGCACCTAGTTTGTTCACTGACCCATCAAATTCAAGATGCCATTATATTTCATGTTCGTAATTCTTACTATCTAGGGGAACAAAATTTTCATTGTTTGAGGTGTTTTGATTATCTTTTTCATCTTAAAATTCTTGAATTTGGATGGTTTGATTTTCAGTTGTAACTACAATTTCTTTTGGTTCTGAAATAATTTTGTTTGAATTATTTTCTTGTGTTTGTTTAGCATTGTATAGAATAAAAGAATCGATGTCAAAATGCACCAAATAGATAGGAAAGTTTTGAGGCCTATCCTAGCTACTCACTACATACTTCATCAGGGTCTCTTTGTACAGTTTTTTAGGATGTCCAAAGACTGATATTGTGGCATATGACATGTCAAGTTGCAAAATCCTTGGAGTTTAGCCCCCCATGTTGTAGACAATAGCATGCCATATTTAGGTGGTATATCAACAACAACTATGTCCGTAAGAATGGTCTTAGAAGGGTATTGTACTAAGGGAACACACAGGTCTTTGATTAGTCCTAGGCACTTTACTTGACTTGAATCAAATGAAAACAGGTCCTTGTAAGGCCTAGTGATATCCAAGTTCAATTTTTCCATAACAAATTTAGGCATTAAATTGTGTGAAGCCCCAAAATCTAACATTGCATTGTGTAAGATTTTATCATGAATGTTAACGCTAATGTAAAAGGGTGGTATTCCTCCTTCTAATGGCTTTCCATTAACATCAGGATCAAAAATAAGCTCAGGCTGATCATCAAATAATTTAGCAGAGTTTTCCTTCTCAACGAAGTTTAAGGATTTGCTTATTTGAGACTTGTAAGTTTCATTTTTAATCAGCTATGTTAAGGGAATGGATATTTTCAGTTTAGCCACCTCTACTCCCAAATTGAAAGGCAAAGGGGCTTTCTCTGTTTGAGGGCTTGGAATTTTCATGGCAAGGTTTTGAGTAGATTTTCTTCTTTTTCTATATTTGAAGTCTTTTTCAGTTTATTTTCTAATATAATGTTTGGATATTGTTCCACTGTTTCCTTGGAGGGGACTGAAGTGGAATGTTGATCATTAGGGTACTGGTCATTGGTTATATCTACAGTGGTGGGACTAGAAGGGTTCTGATTTGGTCTAGAGAGGATTTGGAGAGTTTTAGTAACTGGAACTGTTTTAATTTTCTTAGGTTGATTTGGTACTGCTTTCTTGTTTTGGTCAGGAGTATTAGTGTTATTTTTAATCCTAAAGTTGTACTGTTTGTGCACTTCGAAGATAGTAGAATCATACACTTGCTTGTAATCAAATGATTCTCTAGAGTGGGTCTGTAATTGCTGAAGCATATGTAATTCCTGATCATCTTTAGTCAAAAATATAGTTTCCTCATCATCTAATCCCATTAAATTAATTTGTGTGTCTTGTTTAGGGTCTTCTAAATGGGATGTTTCAACATAGTTTTCTTGGAAAGGAGGCCTAATATTCTGATCAAGCCCATTTTTCCTAGTATTATGATTTTGATTCTTTCTAAAGTTTGGATTTCTCACTGGAGGTGCCTATTGATTATCCCAAATAGGCTTCCTTTCAATGTTCTCTATCCTATCCATCATTTTTTTCCATTCCTTTGGCTAGGGCATCTATTTTAAGGTCAGAGGGCAAGGCTTCATCTTTCAAGGGTCCTCTCCTTTCATTCCTAACCCTATCTCTTTTTGCTAGCAAATTAGCTTCTACACTAATTGATACACTCTGCATGTCTTCTAGAGTTGGAGGATTTCTCTCTCTAAGTTGGAATGCCATATCAGTATCAAACCCATCAAGAAACTTTGTCAGAGCTAAGCCAGATGGGGGTCTAAGATTGACTAGTATTGCACTGTATATATTGTTAAATCTAGTACAATAATACTGGACTGTTTCATTTGGTCCTCTCCTGATGTTTTTGTATCCTAAAAGGATATGTAGAGGGTTCTTTTTCTTTTCCCATCTATTTAAAAATTGCTGATAAAATACTTCTAAACTATCTATGCTATTAGTAGGTAAATATATAAACCATGTTCTTACATCACCAACTAGAGTTTGAGCAAAAAGTCTCATTTAGACATCTCCAATATCAATTTCATGCAATTCAAAATAATTTGTCATCTTGTTTGCATGATGTTGTGCTGTATAAGGTCCTATGCCATCGAATTGGACAATTTTGTTCTAGTAGTCTTATGGCATGGCACCCAGTGGAGCAGGTAACACAAGAGGGGCATATCTATTTATCATGGCTATAAGTTGGGCAGGACTAAGAAGTGGAGTTGGGGTACCATGGGATGATACAGTAGTTGATGGAGAACTGGGAGTAATAGGTGTTTGATGGGTAATGATAGGTTGGTGGGGGAGTGAAGGTATAAGTGGAGGTGAGGAATATACTTCAGAGGTGGAAGGGAATAATGGTGAACCAAAGGGAGTTGAAACTATTTTAGAAAGCTTAGGGATATTGGCAGTAGTAAGGGATGACTGCGGGGAATTTAGAATATACTAATAAATTGACAAGTTTGCCTTCTAGACTTCAAGATCTGCAATAAACTTTGGATCTAGAACTATGTCATCAAGTGCACTTTCAAACCTGGTTCTAAATAGGGAAAGGTCAAATGACTCATGAAAAGGAAGGTCTTCTAAAAACAACCACTCATCAGGGCATGAATCTGCTTTGATTGAAGGTATTGGACTTACTGAACTTTCTTATCTTCTGGATATTCTCGAAATCAGGTTGGGCTTATCAAATAATGGGGTAGGGTTTGGATTGGGATTGGCCCTAATATAGTGAGTTCTTCTTGATGCCAGATTTCAAGATTTTTCTAATTATTTCTTTTTTTTGAAATATTATAAATAACTTCTAATAAACCCTTTAAGAGGCTTGAAATAAAGATTTGAAATTTCTCAAAGTTTTATTAATAATGAGGGTTTGAGTTCCCTAGTATGGTCGCCACAATGTTATCACTCAGAAGTTTTCCCTAGAAGTTATCAAAAGAAGGAGTAATCTGAGGTAACCACAAACCAATCTTTTAGACTTAGGTTCTATCCAACCTAAGTCCAGAGAGGGCTCTCTCTTTATGATTTAACTTTGTTTTTATTAGATTTTAGGCTAGTTCTTAGTGTTTGTGAGGAATTTGATTTTTGGATTGAAGGTTGGGTGGTGGAATTTTTAGAACATATGGATAGAGCTAGGTCTTCAAGCCATTGGGCTATGGAGCCAGTCAAAGCATAGCTTAACTCGACTAGATCTTTAAAGGTAGTGTTAACAGGGCAGGCTAGCAAAGCAAAAGCAAAATCTTTAGGTTTAATGGATGAGATGGTTCTAACCAGGGTGAAAGGTCAATGAAGAATCCTTGGACCAGGATTAGAATGAAAGAAAACAGGTGATCATGAGCAAAGAAAAATTAAGAATCCTTTGCTATAGACCAAAGGGGGGGAACTACGGAAGTAAGGGAGCATTTAAGAATTCCCTAACTAAGATAGTTTAGCAGAAAACATTAAGAATGTAAGCAATCAAGACAGAGTGCATTAAAGCAAGTTCTGAAATATCATTCCTAGTTTACCATTCAAATTTCATAGAAACACATATGATTATTAAGAAACATAAGAAAAACAATAATACACATGAGATAAATACTTATTTGATTTTCTCTTTACACAAGAATCCTGTAAGATGTCTGAGCTTTATTCCATGATCTAGCAAGCCAATCCAATTTTGATACAATAGAACTTTGATTTGAGATAAAAGTCTATAGAAATTTCTTTGAATCCATCACAAATACTTCGAAATGTGAAGTATTTATAAAAAAAATATTTACAAAAAATCTCATAACAATATGAGATTTAATCTAGGAAATCAAAATATCTTCTAGCATGAAGA
Organism: Pinus taeda; assembly: GCA_000404065.3. Taxonomy (NCBI): domain Eukaryota; kingdom Viridiplantae; phylum Streptophyta; class Pinopsida; order Pinales; family Pinaceae; genus Pinus; species Pinus taeda. The sequence continues at coordinate 141,772 of APFE031641844.1, forward strand.
TAGAGATAGATGAAAAACTACATCATGATGTCCCTTTTATTGTGGTAGTGCTGGTTGTTGCAGTTTGAATTTGAGTTCTTTAAGCTAGCTAATATTTTTATGCGAGAATCATATTTATTTCTAATCTTTCATTGATACTCTTTAACCTGATACCCTTTGTTGTTTATCTGCCTTTTCACTTGCCTTCATATTTACTATGGTAACTTATAGTAAATCAATCATCTTTTCCCACCATACATCCTTAGATAATTTTGCTTTTAACATTCTTCTATAAGTTTCATCTACCTCTGTGTATTTGGAAAAATTAGGCTTGGTGACAAACAAATGTTTCACCTCATGTTCCATAGAAAACAAATTCTCCAAAGTATCATACAATACTTTTCCAGTTGGCAAGGCTTTGATATCTAAAGTACTTTCTTGTTCCTTTGCCAATTTCTTGAGTCTGTCAGTGTAGTCCAATTGGGTCATAAGTTTATCATGGATGACCATAGGACTGGGATGGCCTTTATCCCTCAAAATTTGAAATTTGGCCATGAATCTGTCAATGCCCACTTACATGTTATGGCATTTTTCCTCCAAGTTAACCATGAGGTTTCTTTTTGAAAGAACTTTTTTGACTTCTAGGATAGCTTCAGTCCTATCCTCTATACCAAGATCATTGAGCTCGTGTCTGTTCTTACTGTTCAGGAAGTGGATGAGTCGATTGGCATCTTGAGGCATATCACCCAATTCTTCCTTTACTTTCTGAATTGCTCCAGTGGCCACTTTTACCAATTCATTCTTCTCAAATATAACTTGAATTGATGGCCAAATATCATTGACAAAGTTAATGATATTGGCCCAGAGCATCTCTTTGGTCTATCCTAATTGATTTTGCAGAGTTAAATATTTTTCTACGACCTTTATCTTCTCACCCATCCTTATGGATTTTTGTGTTTCTTCCCTCTGTTGTATTTGGGCAAGCTTACAGTCAGTTTCTAGGCTTGCCACTTTCTTCTTTAGCCTTTTGAGCTCTGTTGCATGGATTGACATATCTTCCATGGCTTTTACTAGCTTTGTTGTTTTTTTTTGTTGAAGTACATGTTGTTGTAGACTCATTTGTGACTGGCAGTGCTGTGGCAGGTGAATTTGTTGGTGCTAAAGATGCTGCTAATGTTGAAGGAACTGCAGTTGTTACTGTGGGAATGGAAGTTGTAGAGGTGATGGCTAATTCACTTTGTTTGTATTGAATCAATGTGTCTAATTCTTTCTTTGTTTCTTTCAATTGTTCATTTAGCTTTAGGACCAAGTCCATAAGCTCTTCTTGTCCTTTTTGTGTCTCTAAGACTTCTACTGTTTATGGGTGATGTAATGGTGGAATTTTGAGTTGCTTATTCAAAGCAGCTATGTCATCATTCTTCTTCTTTATCAATTTCTCAGTGGCCTTTACATCTTTGGGATCGTGTCCCAACTCAATGATTAAGTCCCCTAAGGACTTAATTCTGGTGTCTTTGACCTATGAAGAAGCCTTCTCCAATTGGAACCGAGCTGATATGTTATTTAGGGAATTCTGCAATCGGTGGGTAGGGATGGTCTTCCATGTCAAGGTGGAGTAAATCATCACCCCTATCTACTTGTGCAACTCAATCTGGTCAATAGGATGTATGTCCTTTGCTAGTACTTCGAAATCTATCTTTTTGAAGTCTGATGTTGATCTTGGTTGTTGAGTAGTGGGATTCATGAATGTCATCTGCGTTTTGCCTTCTTTCACAACATAGGCTGACATAAGCCTTGTTTGATTGGTAGGTGCCATCTTTAGGTATTGTGCATAAGTTTGGTATTTTAGCCTCTCATTCCTGGCCTTTATCTCCTTGTACATTTCTCTGATACCTTGGTCTCTGTCAGCTAGCATCCTAAATGAGGACACTTCAACAATTTACTACCTTTCCAACATCTGAGTATGTGATGTGGAAGGTTCTAGTGTGCCCCCAGAAGGAGAAGCAGGCCTACTTCCTTCCCTTTCTATGATGGTGACCCCCACTATTTCTTTTGTGAATTCTTGTTTAGAGACAAGATTTAACCTTTGCCTTTTGACCATGCTAGTTTCTGCATATGCCTATGTGGTTGGTTTACCTGATGTAGTGGCCTCTTCCCTTTTTATTTTGAGGTTTTTCTCCTCATCTAGAGGAGTTTTCAAGGTAGGGGGAGTACTCATAATGGGCTTTGGTACACCTATTTGAGTTAGTTCTTTTGACAGGTCTGGTTGTTCTAACTCTTCTTGCACTTGGGATTCTTCTTCTATATGTGATTAACTATGTGCATGTGATTCTCCTTATGTTGGAGATTCTTCTGGCACCTGCAAGAAAGAACCCTCATCAAGCCTTTTCTCTAGATCAATTAGAGCATTTTCAATAGCAAATTCAGTGCTATTCCTGTCCACTAAAGTATTCTCCACCCATTCCAATTGATTTCCATATTTTTCTATTTTAGGGATTCAGTGGTGAATGTAAGGAGCCATCGTGTTTTTCTATCTTTTGTTGCAAATGAAGTCCAAGGGATCATATCTCCACATGAAGCTTTGTCTTATTTTAAGTCTCTGAAGGATTTCCTCTACTTCTTTTCTAGCTTCTCGGATATTACACACAAAGGGGCCTAGTTGATCTTTGATTCTGAGTTAAGCCTTCTTTTTGGCTCTAAAAAAATGCACCTCATCTGAGTTAATTATCTGCCTGTAGTACTCTAGAGAAAATAACCTCATTGGGAGCTATCCGAGTAATTTATATGGGGCCAACTCATAGTCATAGATTCTAATCTCAGTGTGATTTTGGTACAAGTACCAATCTCCCACTTTATGTTGTTTTGAAAGCTATAGGATCCTCTTGATATCTGAACTGATTCTTGGAGGAGGACTTCCTAGTAGCATGGTCACTACAGGATGTACAAAAAGATCTATGAAGTCTATGTATGGATATGGTGAGTCATACTTATGGATCAAAGGAATCCAGAAAATCACTGGCCTTGGGTGACCTTTAGTATCAAGCTTTTGGAGAGTGAAGGGGAACTTCTCAGCTTGGTAATATAGAAAAAGATGGTACAAAACTGAGGAATACTTGAATACTCTTTCATTGCTCATTCTAAGAAATTGTTCATGAATCCTATCAGCGATGAACTTGGCATAATCATACATGACAATGGAGGTTGTCCTGGAGTGAAGATGGACATGAAGGCTAAGATGATTTCATCTATGTATTCACTGGTAGTATAGCCTAAGATACTAGATATCATTCACACAATGTCCTATCCAAATTGAGAAAATATGGTATATATATGGGGGAGGATCTTTTGGAATATGTTTCACTTCTACAATAAAATTCTGGAACATTTCAACAAGTTTGGCATTGGTAAGCTTGGGGAATTTGTTTAGCAGGTCTCCAATTGAAATAGGGGTTAGATTTTGCCCTGGTTGTAGTTGCAGTATTTCATTGATTGACTCGGCAGTGATGGTGAAAAGTATGGTTCAGTCAGGGGACATCACTGCTCTTTGACTGGGAATATAGTTTGCATGGCAATAATAAATAATTTATGGGAAGATGTGTACCTTAGGAAATTGATACTTGAGAAAATTAGACTCCCAAAGACCTATGTTATTAGCATGGTTTAGGTATTGGTCTCTGTATTGGCAATAGAATTTGAGTGGGGATTCATGGACAGAGGTGTCCCTGATTTAGAAGTCTTTATCAGCAAGGGGAAGGTAATCCAAGTCCAGGTGAGGAGTGGAAATTGGTTTGACATCCATGGAAATTGGAGTTGCCATTCTCAGTTCTTGTGGATTTGAGAATGGGGGAGGTAAATTGTTAGTTTTTTTTTGGGGTAATGGTGGTTCAATTCCAGGTGGTTTTAAGTCACTAGAGTTCGCTTTTAATTTCAATTAAGAAAACTTAGTGACTAGTTCGGAAATTGACAAGGATTTCAATGGATTCTGGCTTAAATACCCGGATTTGAAGAAAAATGGGTCTGAACTGGTTAACTATCGATTCTTAACGGTTGAAAAAGCTTGAATCAAGCTCAAAGGCAATCTGAGAGCTTTATGGCGTCTGCAAAGTGCAATTGTATGTGGGTTGATTGCTTTCAACATTCATAGGTGGGTGCATGGAATTTTACAGTTAAAAAATAATAATAACAATGATTTGGGGCTTTTTTGGATTTATGCGCGAAAAGTCAATTTGGCGGGTACGGGTGAACAGTAGCAATTTGTCATGTAGTGGAATGAACAGTGGCAGTTTTTGCATGTAGGGAGCTGGCGGTAAATGGTTTACTTTGAATAGCCTTTGGGCACTTGGCGGTATTGTGGGGAGGCCACCCGATTCCATTCATCGAGCGCCACATCGCCTCGGGGACCCTGCGGAAAACAACCCATTTTAGGTGGCTAACGTTCAAATTTTGGGCCCTTCCAAAATCAACATGGGCCATCAGATGGGGAGGGGAGAGATCGCGTGGTGGTCGAGTGATGAAGTCGCACTGAAGATAATGGGGGTTCCCAGCGGGCAATTAAGCGTGGCAGTTTCAGTTTAATGAGGGATTAAGGCGGGGATTAAGGTATCAGGCAGGACTTAATTGGGTTTATTAACTAACTTAATCAAGGATCGGTTAGTTAGTGGGTCTGGGGGCTAGAAAACCTTAGTTTATATATATATATGAGAAATGGGTTTTCACTATGGATTTAATAAATAAGTTAAGAATTTAGTCAAATGGGCGGAAGGGGCAGCATACCCTAAACATATGATTCTCATGTCTTTAATGCTTTCCAATAATCACATAAAGACTTAGGATATAAATTTTTTTGGGTTTTTGATGTGAAAATGAGTTATGTGGGGGGAACAAATATTTTTCCTAGGTAAAATTGATTTAAGCTTAGGAAAAGGGTATTATTAGGAAAATGAATGAACTAAAGGGGGAATGAATGTTTATGAGGGGGTTTTAGTACTTATTGTCTATAAGTCATTGAGGCGAGGGTCCAGTCCCTCCAAAAGCCAGAGAAATGCTCTGAGCCTCTTTGACTTATGGTTTTTAAGTACTTTGATCTTTATTTTGGGAAATTAGTTAAGTCAAAGGTGAAATGAATGAGGGAGATTAATTAATTGACTTTGATATCCATCTACATGCTTGAGTGCCCATTCACATTTGGAACTTTTATGATGAAAAAGATGATACACATGCTTTTCTCTACTCAATCATCAAAATTATGCAACCTTTCTTCTACTTACCCACCTACTCATTCTACCATTTTCACTTCTTTTTATTAGGGTGCATTTGAGCTAGCAAACCCCAATCAAATATTTTTACTTTTTCTTTGCAACAGTAAACTAACTAAATCTAACCTTATTACATCTAAGGTCTCAGATTAAACAATTGGTCTCCTTTTATTTACTCTACCTATCTACTTATCTTCCAAGATTAAACAATTTGGTCAGATTTTATTCTCTATCTATGGACATGAAATTGAAACATGAAATAGCCAAGCTTAAACATTTTGACTATCATGGATTGTGGCAAAGATTACAAGTTGCACACAATCCGTTATTTTGCACAAAAAGTAAATAGTAGTGGCATTTTGACTTGTACACTTTCTTGGTCTTTCCTTTTCTCGGGCTTCATATTTTTCATCCTTTTTTACCTTTTTTATTCTTTTTGTCCTTTGATTTTTCTTCTAGGACATACCCTCTTTACATTTTTTTATTTTTTGAATATGGAAAACATTTGTAGAAAGCAAAGGTATGTACATATTACAGGTTTAATCTCATCCATTCAAAAATTATGACTCCTATTAGTATAGGAACCTAACAGTTTCATTTGGCATGTTTCATTACTCTTTATTTCTTCCCTCTCATACATATGTTTTCATTAAAGAGAAAAGATTTCATTTTATCATTCTAAATTTCATTTTAGGATATTCAGGTTAAATTCATGGTGAGCCTTGGAAACTTAAACTTAATTCAAGATAAATTTTGAAATTTATTGAATCAATATTAAGGATCTTTTGAAACATTAACACAAAAATCTAGAGGTCTAGGCTACAGACATGTTTCAGTGTCTATAAACATAGGAGTTGTCATTTTTTGCAAGCGTTTCATTCCTGGGTGATATCCCATTCCACGGACATAAGTGTATAGGATCGTTCTCCACGTACCTTCGAGTAAAGTAGATGATGCTCCATGCATGAAAAGTATATGGGAACTCTCTCATCATACATTTATGCATTAAACAACACTAATATGGGTTGCACTTCCATGTACCTTCAGGTATATTTTTCAAGTCCACACTAGGTTGTTATCCTCACCTTAGGTAACCAAGTTGGCCACCTTGTATACTGTGATACACTAAACATGGCATTTAGGGAGATTTCTTTCCCCTACGTAAATCCTTGGTTCTCTAAGGTGGTATATTGTAGTTCACAGTTACTTGGTAAAGCCTTTTTCCTAGTTACCCATTTTTTATTTATTTTTGTGGTCAAATTTTTAAAATTTATTAAACCAACATGAAAAAACAACCCCCTAAATCCTGTCATTCATGTAGGATTCAAAGCTTGCCTTCTCTTCCACCTAAGGCAACTCCTAGATGTCAAAAGAACAAAAATACACAAACTTTCAAATCTAGTACTTTGGGAGCTACCCCTTCCAGACCTCCATCTGAAATTAATCCGCTAGAATCATCTCTTTCTGTGAGTACTGAACCCGAGATAAATTCATTATTATTTGGTGATTCTAACACAGTCGAAGAAAAATCACTTGAGACTTTATTACTTGATATCATTGAACCTGAGTTTCTTGACTCAAACACATTACAGCCTAAGATTATACAATCTAAAGACCCTTAGTTAACTACACATGTTACTTAATGCCCTTCTTCTTCTCTTCCTCTTCTCTTTATCTATCTTTGGCTCAACTACAATCATATACCTTGGAACCAATGGTGAATAACTTCCACCTGATATTCTGAGTATCAAGGAGATCCCTCAATAAGAGTCTCGACCTTCTTCTCCTATTCATTTGATAGGGATTCATCTCTATCAAGTCCCTCCTACTCATACTTTGGCACAAGCTCCTTTGTCTCATTTACCACTTTTCAACTCACCCTTGAGTTTCCCTCGGTAATCCATTTTGGGAAATTTAACCATCACTAAGTTTGTTATGGCTTCTTTGCCCACATCTACTATTAATACCAAGACAATCAATGTTGCAGCTTCTTCTGTGTTTGCAACTTTACCATAAACACATTTGTATGGTCACCTGTTTGTCCCACCTAGTTACCAATCATTGTCTGGTACCTTTTCTGGTGCAGTATCTAGTCCATGGACTTATCTCATGTCATCCTCTTCTGGAATCCCATCTAGCACTTCTTTGATGAGCACTACACAATCTACTCTTCGTCCTCCATACCAACCTTCAGTAGAGAAGAAATTTGGTCCATGTTTTAGTGGGTGTGGACACCTACACTAGCTAATTCCACCTTATCCTGGGTACCCTCATCTTGGGGGGTAGTTTCCTGCATATTCCCCTCCTCTTTTGGCAAGGGGAAACCTGTTATCGAAATGATCCCATCCCATAATCAAATATTACAAGCTAGTGCTCAACCCCATTTGATTCTTCCATATCCAGGAATGGCTACCAACCCTTGGCAACCTACATTGCCATCCAACCTAGCTCAGTTGTGAATCAATTTCAAACCTCTCAACTTGTTCCACCTACATAGCATATTCCTACTTTATCAACATATTTCCCAACCTGTTCAAGATCAATCTCATGTAAGTCAACCTTTGTACGTTGCACCTCTAACTCAACCTATTCCACCAGTATCTGGGGCCTCCTAAGTCCCACTTACCTAGCCTCTTCAAGGTACCTTACTAAACCCAACCCTTGGTCAGGTTATTACTCAAATCCAAGTGGGTCAACTTTTATATGGCATGGCATAGGCACAAGCTAGCCAACCTTATGTTTGGATGATGCAAAATACCATAGGGAAACCATATCAAGGTATGCCTCAAATTCCTTACCAAGGTTAGAAAATGCAAACCCATCCATTTCAAGCTTTTCAAGGTTATCTTGGAATTGGGAAGTAAGGTTATCCTGGAACTGGGTAGCAAGGTTATGTTTATCCAAATTATCAGGATCCTCCCTAACTAGGAGCATAGATACTTGTTGCTCAATCCATCCCATCCTACCTAGGATACCCTCCGCCAGACCTTAATAGGTAGTTTCCATTTGTGACAACCCTTGAATTTCTAGATCTGACTCAACTTACAAATGATCCCATTTGTCACTTTTCTTGGTGGTCGATTATTCCTACTAAATTTTTGAGTGATATCCCCAAGTTCAATGGAAATCCTAAAGAAGAACCGCCTATGCATGTGATGACGTATCATCTATGGTGTTCTTTGAACTCTTTAAATGATGATTCAATCCATTTACGCCTTTTCCATCAGACACTTATTGGTATGACAACAAAGTGGTATATTTAATTATCATAAGCTTCATTCAATAATTTCAGTGCCTTAACAACCACGTTCTTAACTCATTTTCAGTTGCCTATTCACTATAAAATCTTAACTAAACTCTTGACTTATTTTAAACAATATGATTCCAATCATATTTCTGATCACATTCATGAATGGCAACGTTTCTGTCGCTTAGTCAAAACCTTCATTCCTAACCAATTATTAGCTGGATGATTTATTAATTCTTTATTACCATCCATAATAGAAGATGTTGCTAAAGGTGGAGTTGTGACCGAAGAGAAAGTAATTTCTTGTGTCTAATATCTTGATCTCATTTATACACAATCTGACATGCTCTATGATAAAATACCAAATGCTCTGCAACCTCAAAATATTGTTCCACAACCTCCCAGTAAAGAATCACATGTCGTTGATGGCATGATTGGTTCCGCTAGCTAGTAGTCATTGGGAAAACTATCTAGTTCTACTTCTGTTGTGACTGCCCAAAACCCCTCCTCCATTACTCCTACAACTTCTACTTCTTAGATTAATGTCACCCAATCCACAAAGGGAAAATGTTAGCAACTAGGAAGTAAGAAGAAAGGAAAGGGAAATAATAAGAAAGATAATCCTTCACAGGATAAATAAAATAACTCATCTCCTGACAAAAAACAAAAACCTCATTATCCTTGATTAATATGTAATGAGGAAAATTTCTCTGAAGGCTGTCCACATTAGGCAGAATTCAATCAGTTCCTTAAGTCATATGTTCCTCCCATTGTGTTAACAAATACCTTTCCTAATCAAGAGGCAAACATGGTTGCATTGTATCCCACTTCCTCTTCCTCAGTTATGATGCTTTCCTCCACCAAATAGAATAATGATGTTATGGTGGCTATGAGAAATAAGGACTATGGTAATCTAAATCCCTCAACTGGTAAGGCTACTGATCGACCTACCAGTTTTGCCTCATCCACTTCGTATCCTACCAAAAATGTGGTTCCAACTAAATTAACTATTAAACCTTCGAAGGATGTTAATCACAAATATGCATTTAATCCTCGTGTGAGAGGTACTCAGAATTATAAAATAGTTTAGGATCTAGCTCAAGCTCCTTCAGTTATGTCAACTCTCAAGGTTTTGCAAAATTTTCTTGCCCAGAAGAAGGCTTTACTTGCCATAATTGAAGGCATTGATCCTTCATATTCTAGCCTTGTAGTCTTTAATCCTGAGAATCATACGCCCAAACTTCCAGTGCAAATGGATTTTATGATTTAGTTTTTTGTTCAGAATAAGACCATCCATCGAACCATTATGGATGAAGGAGCTTCAACCTGCATCATGTCACTTTATTGTGGAAGGCCATTGGTTCCCCCCAACTCAACGATTCACCACCTACTCTCAAAGCCCTTGATGGAAGAGGCTTCAATCCTTATGGAATTTTGAGTTCATTATAAGTTCAATTAGCTGGAAAGACGGTGTCAGTAGAGGTCGATGTTATCGATGGACCATTGGATTATAGCATTTTAATGGTTTGTACATTGGTTTATGCTGTGGTTGTTGTTGTTTCAACCTATTTTATAATTATTGCTTTCCCTCACTAGGGGAGAACTATGGCCATTGGCCAACTCTCTTTATTTGCAAATAATTCTCACTTTATCGGAAGCAACCCTATTGTGGGTGAATTCTCATTACCTTATCATTATTTTGGGGTGGGATTTCTTAATAATTCCTTCCTTATGGGAATATTTTTTTTCCTTCTCCTCCTCCTTATCCCCTTCCTTCTCCCGACAACTTGAACCCAGTTTCCTTTATCAACATGATATCTTCTTACATTACTCGATCTGATCCTTGGATAATTCCAGATGCTTCTAATATTGATTCATTTGGTGACCACATGTTGCTCAGCCCTATTGAGCTCCAATATGAATCCATATATTTGTCTTGTGTGGCATCTTCTAATTTCTCATCTTCTATCAATTAGGTTGATCACTCCTTAGATTATGGCTCATCAATTGATCCTTTCTCTGGTAAATTTTCTACTGATGAGAGCATCATGGAGATTATGATGCTAAATGATTTGTTGTGGTATGATAATCATCATATTTCCTCCCTACATGATACCTCTGAAGATAATCTTAGTGATACTTATTCACCCAATATCATTGAGATATCTACGAATTCCACATCTATTCACGATATCGATTCTTATTGAAGAATAATTTGTCAAATATTGAAGAGACTATCCCTCTTGATATTTCAATTAAGCTCGAAATTTTTTATAATGTACATATTGGTGCATCTTTCTCTCCTAATAAGGTCAAGATCTACAAATCCCTTTCTAGGAATTCTAAGACGTTTTATCCTGGTCATATGAAGAGATGTCGGGTATTGATCTAAATATTGTTGTGCATGAAATAAAAACATATCAAAATGCTAAACCAGTTCAGAAACACTTACAATTGGTTCATCCTAAGAAGGTTATTGCTATTAAGGCAGAGGTTGAAAAACTTCTCTGTGTTGGTTTCATTTACCTAGTTCCCCAGACTGATTAGGTTTCAAACATTGTTCATGTCATGAAGAAAAAGGGAATAATTCATGTGTGTGTCGATTATCAGGACACTAATCGTGTTTTTCCTAAGGAGAATTATCCTACACCATTTATCGACCAGATTGTTGACAATTATGCTAGAAGTGAAGTATTTTCATTTATGGATGGATTTTTTGGCTATAACCAAATCAACATTCTTCCTTCAAACCAACATAAAACCACATTTATCTATCCATGGGGAATATTTTCATAGTGAAAGCTCCCTTTTAGTTTGAAAAATGTTGGGGAAACCTTTTAGAGGGAAATGAATTATGCCTTCTATAAAATTAAACACATTGCAAAACCATATTTTGATGACCTACCTGCCCACTCAAAACATCATGTATATCATCCCATACATTTCAGGGTGATATGTTTACATTTTCATCATTATAATATCAGGCTCAATCCACACAAGTGTGTGTTTTGTGTTTGCTCCAATCAATTTCTTGGCTTCGTAGTGTCACAGTAAGGAATTCATATTGATCCACTTAAAGTCTAGGTAATCCTCGATCTGCCTGCTCCTTCCCCTCTCATTCATCTACAATGACTCCAAGGGAATGCTAAATTTCTACGGATATTTGTTACCAATTGTGTCAAATTGACCAAATGATTTACTCAATCATTGAAGAACGGGGTTCCCTTCCATTGGGACGACACTGCCCAAAAGGTGTTTGATGCTTAGAAATATGTTATGGATCAAGCATCATTTTTGTATCCCCCTTATTACCAATGTGATTACTTCTTGTACCACGTTGTTACAGTTACTACCGTTGTTATGGTATTGGTCCAAAGGGAAAATATAGGGGACGAACATCCCATTTATTATTTGAGTCGGAACTTAAACGACATAGAAGTCAAATACAGTCATGTTTAAAATTTAGCTTCGACAGTTATCTAAGCTATCTAAAGGTTTTGCCACTACTTTATGCTTTACAAGACTATGGTGGTTTCTTATTGCAACCCATGATGTACATTTTTTCATGATAATTGGTGGGGGGGAATTACTCCAAATGGATTTTCATTCTTCAGGAGTTTGATTTGGAGTTCATCAAGTCCAAATCCAAGAAATCCTTAGTCTTTTCTAAACTGGTTTGCGACCTTCCCACTTCCGAAACTGAAACGACATCTAACGATTATATTCTAGACAAGTCATTGTATTGGATAGATTCATCTGACCCGTGGTATCAAGACATCATCATATATATCCAGACCCAAAAATTTTTGTGTGATACCTCTCGCATTGACCAGCGATGTATCTAATACTATGCTAAACACTATATTATAACTGGCAACACTCTTTACCACTATGGTATCGATACAATTTTTAGATGATGCCTCATTCATGAGGAGGCTGAGAAAGCTCTAAGCGAATGCCATGCTTGGGCATGTGTGTTTAGTTATGCCACTACAAAAAGTATTTTGTTTTTTGGCTACATTTTTCCTACTATGTTTCACGATTGCATTCTTTTTGTCCAAAAGTGTCATGCTTTCTAGATCTATGACCATAAAATCCATGCTCCACCTTCTCCTTTACATATTGTTACCATCATTGGACCTTTCGAGAAATGGGGCACTGACTTTATGACATGTAACTCTCACTTGGCCTAGGGGCATGAATACATCATTATGTTGGTAGATTATTTTACCAAGTGGGTCGAGGTGATGCCTACATATAATAACACCAGTGAAATATTCACTTTGTTCCTCTTCAATCACGTCATTGAATGTTTGGTGTACTACATGCTATAGTTATAGACCATGGGAAGCATTTCTGAAATCACATGATGTCTAAACTTGCTGCCAAGTTGGGTCTTCACCATGAATGATAGACCCCTTACTACCCACAAGCAACTAGGAAAGTTGAAGCTATCAATAAAGTGTTAAAAATAATGCTTCAACACATGATAGGGATCCACAAATCGGATTGGCACCTTATCCTTTGTGCAAATTTGTGGGCATATCAAACCTCTATCTGGATTGCTACCGGGTTCAAATTGTTTCAATTGGTGTATGGTCTAGAAGCAATCCTTCCTATTGAGTACAATTTTCCATCTCTAAAACTTGTTGTCTAACTCTTCCCTGTCACTTCCATAGAAGAGGAGCATCTCTTGCATCTAACATGCTTAGATGAAACCTGATGTGATGTAACGATGGCCAATGAGGCCCACAAGAAATGCATTAAGGTGCAATATGACAAGAATGATAATCCTCTTGCCTTCTCGGAAGGTGACCTTGTCCTATTGTATGATCAGGAATCTAATGAGTTACGGTCTAGGAAGTTCGAGCCAAGGGGCCTACAAGCTTATTGATTTTGATGGAATTCTATTGGCACAACCCAGAAATAGGTTGTACCTCAAAAAATACTATGCTTAAGTCACTTTTTGCATAGTCATTGTGTAAATATTGTCTACAGGTGCATTGAGTGTCCTTACATTGTGTTCAAAGTTTCCTACTGTCTCTAGTAATATTGCTTTACATTTTGTTTGTATGTGGCAACATCCCTTCAACCATATCTTGGTTATGTTGATGGCAATAGTTGTAGTACTCAGAAACTTTCCTCCGCGGTGTTAGCGCTTGATATTTCACCTCAGGCTGAGAAAGGCAAACCTTCAAGGCAACATCAAACCATTTCACCTCGTAGCTAGCCCTACGGGGTATGAAAGGCTCTCTCCGGTCAATCTCGTTAAATTTTCAATGGGAAGAGATGACCAATCAAGGTAACATAGATATTAGGCTAGTAAACTAATTTGAAAGTTGATTTGGGGGTTTTTTCGGGTTTTTTGGTGGCAAGTTGAGGATCTACAATTTAGGGTGCGGGGATTGAGCTCAGTTTTTGCAGGTGGGTCTTTGGGGCAAGGTAGGAGTTTGTGCTGATTCTTTTAGCAGATATGGATGATCAAGGAGGAAAGAGGAGAAGCTAAAGAGGGCAAACAATGACTTTGAATCCTCTTTAGACAGTGGAAAACATAAACATTAAACAAATTTGAAAGCTGAGCATGACATGCATGAATTCAAACTTTATCACTTCATTTGTTTAATAAGCTGTAGTAAAGAAAGATATGGAACACATAAACACACTTACAATTACAATAAGAGAACACACCATCAACACAAGAGTCCACAAGAATCCCAATGATGTCTACAAAACCCTGGTCTTCCTTTTC
>APFE031641850.1:0-12876 GCA_000404065.3 Pinus taeda
ATTTTAATTATGATTTTAAAAATATTGTAATTTTGAGATTGGAAAAACAAGGCTATGAGAAATGATATTTTTTTTTTGTTGTTTAGGGATTGGTTTTAAAAGTTTGATAGTAAGAAGTGACAATTTAATAAAAAATAAGGAGTTACTAGTAAGAAGTGACAATTTGATTAAAAAAAAAGGAGTTACTAGGAATGCAAACTTATAATGTCAATTAAAAAAAAAAACATAATTTTAACCACCAAAAATATATGTTATAAGTCACACTACTTTTTAAAATGGGATAAAATTAACTACTAAATACAATTTCTAAAAAATAGACTCTTTAGAATTATTTGACATCAATATTTACATTGGTAAATATAATTACCTATGTCAATTGGGTTGGTTGGAAGGAATGTTTGAGACCCTCCTCATTCAGGTTCAATTTCCACAAGTGACACGATGAGCTTTGATGTAATAGCTTTAATTCCATGATGTAATGGATTGGAACATGTATATTACCCATACATAATATAAAGAGTATTTAAAGTCAACTAGAGTTATCTTGGGTGGTTTGTCATAAGGGATGACTGCTTCTGATTGGCTAAGTGCTCTTTTTCCTTGGACTTAAGGAAATAGGTCAATGGCTAGAGACCAAGAGGCATTTGTCACGAGTGAAAGCTTGCCTCCTTATAGATCACTAGTGGGTAATTCTAGGTGGCGTGATTTTCCTTGAATGCCAATGATAAGTCAACCTGTATTTGCAGAAGTAGTCAATGATGGTTGTCCTCATTGCTACTTTGACAATTAAATTATGATAGGTTTTCCCAATAAGGCTCAATGCATATACAGTGTATGAAACATCGTGTCTATGACAATTGTATTGCTCATACACAACCCCACAGTCACTTAACAATCAATATAAATGAAAAATAATTGGACGAGTCCATGAGCGCTAGGACTATAACTATCACCTGACCTCATACTTCGATGTGCCCTGCAACTGTAATGAATCGCTGACCCAACTCATTTCTCATCGATGGTACGTATCAAACTAGATCAGAGAGCAACGATTGTCGGCAGACTCCAAACTTTTCAGATAGAGCACTTCTCTGCTTCCAAATATGATGGACAACCCCCCACCCCAAAAAAGAAAAAAATACATGTTGCAAACACAAAAAGAATACTCTCAAAACAAATACATGCTCTCTTATCTCCCTTGGCCCACGAGGGGCCAAGGCCCAACCCATACGGGCTCTGATACCAATAAATATTTTCTAAATGGATACTCATTACATTGATCAAATAATATGGCATATATACATGAAGTGTTGTCTCAAGATAGGGAAATTATCTTGGATACACAATCAGTTGGTTGAGAGAATATCTCAACCACACACCAATCTCGGAAACACAACAAAACCTTTAAATCTTGCATTACATTAAACACATATAAATACATTAATTATTGGTTTAAGATAGAAATATTATCTTAACCATACAATCCAATTTGTTGAGAGAATATCTCAACCACACACCTAAATAGGACCTAAGATCTCATAGATCTAACAAACACGTAAAGGAAGCTAATCACTTCATCACAAGACAAGTAGAAATTATATTTTCCAAGTCACCCCCTTAATGGCTATTTGTCTCAATTTCAATTAGCAAGATCTACATCTGGTCCAATATGGAAATTACACATTGTACCTTATTCATGCAAACATCATCAAATCATTGATGTCCATATAAAGGAATAACTATCTACCGGAATGAAATTTTGCGGAGAGAGAAATGGCGAAAAATGAAGCTAGGGTTTATCAGTGGAAGGAAAATTTCTTGGGAGCAGCCGCTAGGTCCCTTTCACAGGTAGGATTGCAGGATAAGCCAATATCTCCAGGTCGACGACAAGACCGACTACCTGGTAAAGAAACAAAAACGCACTGCCTGTTTGGGATCCGTATCCGAGAGGTTAGAGTTGCAGGTCCGCATTTGCTAGAGGGGTCACCGCGGCCTCCCTAGTGCTCAACACTGCGGTCATGGACAGAGCCTCTATGGTGGGCGACGACATCTTAGGGGTCTACTTATCAATCCATTGCAGCATACATCATTGAGTTCTGGAACATTGCGGCGACCTTTGTTCGACTATCCAAAAAAATCGTTGCTCACGGGGATCTCTGCCGGTCTACAGGGGCAGGCTTGGGCATTGGGGCTCAGGTTCTTTCCTCCCGGTCTCTCACACTCCTTTGAAACGAACTCCCTATGCATGCTTCTCTGAGCCCTTTCTTGGTTATACCGATCTGCATGCTATGCCCTGTTTTCACTCCATCGGACTTGGACCCAGATCTTGCATTTACTCGCCCCATCTGGTCCCATGTGGCCATTGATCAATCAGATCGGGCTCTCAATAGATAGATCAGTCAAGATCCTACAGGTCTGAACCCCCGAAAGGAAAATCGCCATGGAAGATCTCCTCTAGGAAGCACAAGAAGCCCTAGCACTGGGTCTAAAAATCGCCATGGCAGATCCACTCTCGGAAGCACAAAAAGCCCTGGTACTGGCTCTAGGAACTTCTTTGACTATTTTCAGATCCAAAATTCTCAGCCTACAGGCAGAACCATCCTGCAATGGGTCAGTTCTTCAGATCTAGTGCTGGATCTCAAATTGATCTAGAACGGCGGATTGGGATCCCTTCAGGCCTTCAGAGACTTCTCTTTCAAGGTAAACAACTTGAAGACCCTCTTCCCCTCTCTTCTTACAACATTAATAGCAACAACACTTTGGTGGTAACCCTTCGTCTGAGAGGAGGTGCAGCAGGACAATCATCCTCTGCTCGTCCCTTCTCATACAAAGATGCAGTACACTCAGAGAACCCCAAACCCCAGAGGCCCTTAAACCTAAGCCCTTTTTGGTTGATAAGATCAAAGAAGTTCCCTCTGTTGAACTCAACCATGAAGAACTGGAAACCCAACTTCAAGAATTTGCAGAAAGAGCCATCATTTGCAGATTTAACGGACTGTGGCCGCGATCTCAGGATATCTATGCATGGATCCATGCAAACTGGACTCATCATTGTAAGATCAATTTATATTCAAAAGGTTACTTCATTGTACTATTTGATAATAGAAAGCATTATGAAAAGGCCATAGAAGAAGGCCCTTGGTTCATGGGAAATGCGAGGCTCTTCTTGACTCCTTCGTTCCCAGATTTTGATCCAGCAACTGCAATCATTACCAGGACACCTGTATAGATCAGGCTTCCAAACTTACATGCCCACCTATGGCATACTTGTGTCTATAGAGCTATAGGCAACACCTTGGGCAGTTTCATTATAGGAGATCTCTGGCAGGAAACCAAAGGTCTCTACTCATATGCCAGAAAATGTGTGGAGTTAGATTTGAGCAAAGGACTTCCAGACCAAATCAATCTCAAGATAAATGACTTTGTCTGGTCCTAGATGCTGGATTACGAAAATACTGCATTTTGTTGCCACCATTACCACCAATCAGGGCATTTTCAGAATGCCCGCCCATCTCGCTCGGCAAAAAAGAACAAGGATAACCTCTCCAAGCCCAAGTCCAAACGATGGGCTCCTTGCTCTCCACCTCCAGTCGTGGACTCTGATTCCTCCAGCTCTGAAGATGAAGGCAGTGATGCGGAAATGGATCTAGCCCCTCATTCTGTAGTCCCTTCCACCGTTGGTCCGACACAGTCCTCCGATATAGCCACCGCTCATAAACGTGTCCATTTGACCTCCTCCTCTGATTCAGAGAAGGAGGGCTCCCCTGTGGAGAACCCTAATCTTCAAGTTGTTATTGCTCATTCACCACACGACGGTTGGGTCAATGTCAAAAAAAGGAAAGGGAAAAAGCTTCGTGTTGAGGCTTCTACCCATACTGCATAGAAGTCAGTCTTTTCTTGCTTCCAACGATATGTTGTAGCTTCTTGCTTGTTTCACTTCTTCTCCAGAACCGAGGTTGATAGTCCTATCATTACCGGTTGCCGGTTTTCTCGCCCTCTTGACTGTATCTCCTTGTACCATATTTTTGATTAATAGATTTAGTCCAATTCAAAAAAAAAAAAAAAAACCATCTACCAGAATGCATGAGTACCAACGACTGCAACCGCCAGTTTACTAGGATGTTCAAGTTCATGTACATGGTTCAGTCAACCATTATTTGCATACTTTTACATGTAATTGGAAATCCCTTGCCATCATTGTCATCATGGGTTTTATCGGATTACCCATAATCATGCTCTGGGTTTTATTGGCTTACCCTAAACCACACCTAGGATTTTATTGGCTAACCCTAAACCATTCCTACAGGAATCCCTGTCCACTTCACTCCCACATGTAGTTTATGATTTACCACAAACCTTCACTACAAAGTGGGTTTTGGCTTACCACATAACTGCACTTCCAAAATGGTTTTAAGATTACCAAGAACTTTATAGGGGTATACATGCCTCATCATGCTTGCATTACACACTCCAATTCATGGAGTTACTAGGTACATACTTTCCAAAGACCACTACAAAACATCATACTTTCTTACTAATACATGTGTGATTCACATTCCAACATATTATTGAGTCTGCTTTATTATTTGACACGCAATCCTTTACCTTGCTTTTCCATCTATTGTTGCTTCAACCAACTAATATCCACTACCACCACCACACTTTGGCAAAATTATTCTAAAAACATATGCAAACTTAGTGTCTTCATCTTGAATATTTCTAACTCCAATTTGCAGATGTTAGAGTGGTCAATTCTAACAAATTGCATTTACATGTTAAGTTGATCACGCTCAACATGTTTCTGTTGTAGAACTCAAAGAATTCAAGAAGACAATTCATTTCATCAAAGCATATACTAATTTGCAACATAGTGGAAGTTTTGGTTCCATATTCACCATGTGGAATGATTATTCCTTGTGTTTCTTTATCTCTCATCAAACAAAAAAAATTGCTAATGTTGTAGCTTGTCTTATGGGCTCTGATGTGGCACACTGTTTGATCTAATTCTCACCCTGTGAGTGACCTCAGTTGAAGATTTAATAAACAAAGATATTATAGACTCATGTGCTGGTGTGTGTTCTCTGTGATTGAAACAACGAATCGATCAGATTGCCAACACACAGACATTTTGAATGGAAAGACAATAGAGAAATACAGTAAGCAATACTAGACACAAACAATTTTTAATAAGGAGTTCACCCTAGTCTCCAGGACTACGTCTCTGGTCCAGCTTCAGTGGTGGCCTTGTTTTATTGTGTCTTTAAGCAGAGAATTACAAATAAAGGGACTCAATATGAGTTCTCCTAAAGTAGATTGCTCTTGGCAGGGTGGTTCTTGGATTCCCCAAGCCACTTGGAGTACACAAACTCTTATTCTTCCTACCTTCTCTACGACTCTCGATCTATAGTGGAAAGAGACAACTGTGATGCTCAATCCAGATAGATTCCTCTATGGGACGGCTTGATTCTTCAAGCTCTTTGGTACTTGATGCTGCCTATGGTCAACTCGGCCCTCTGTCTCCTTTGCTTGGTTTTACTGCTCTCTGTGGTCAGTCCTCCTCTCAAGGTTCACTGTTCACTGTCTCTCTTGGTCACTTGGACTCTTCGATCTGAATCTCTCTTCTGATCTCTCGTTCACTATCTCTGCTCATGGCTTTAGCCATTCGACCTCCGTGTCTGTTCTTTTCCTCTCCTTCCTGCGTCAATTCGCCTATCGCTTGTGTGCTTGGAATTCCCTATTTCGGCGTCACCATAATGCTCAGGAAGTAGCCACGTGTCTCCATCGGAACTGCACCAGCTCGCTTGTCGATTCATTTCTTTCTCCACCATGGCGGTCAACGGATTCCAAATCCTCTTAAATCGTAGCTTAATCCCCTGTCAGTTCCGCTCTGTCTATCGGGCGCAATCTCAGGCGTCCGATCTGGGCTCCTCCAAATCTAATGTCATTCGCACGTCAAGCGCAGTTGACTTGCTCAACCGATAACATGCGATCGCGACGGTTTTTCTCTCTCCTCCTCTGCCATGCGTTGATCGCTGATTGTGATCACTCCGCTTTCTCCAAAACTGCTTACTGTTCAAGGGCATCCTGATCAAACCGTCGGTTTCCAGGTTGTGGGTCCCACCGTTGTACGTTAGCACTTTTTACCTTTTTCCGCCCACGGGCTCTCAACGTGACCAAGTGCTTAAGCTCTACCATTTCGGCCCTGTTGGCCCAGCGCATCAAAAACCAGATCCGGGGCTCCCAGGGGCTATTTTGACCTCTTGCGCAGTCTCCATGGGCCTCAGTTAGTGTGCTTTGACCGAGGTCCCCGTTGTTCCACGCTGGCTGCCATGGCCACTGGTTCAGGGTCTTTTCGACTATGGTTTGGATTCTTCAAGGATTTGTTCGACTTGTTTTAGTCACAGTTCTATGACAGTCATTTATGGATCCGATTCAGATCACGACCTCCCAACTGAAAAGCTTTTGGACCACCAAAATTTGGTTTTCTTTAAGCATCAACTAAGTGAGGAACCTATTGTCTCACTTGTCCAATCTCAATCCACTTTGCACTTCTCGGATTCGAACCTTTAAGCCCAATCTTGAGGTATTCCACCTGTCCACTGCGCGTCATCCTCACCTTCCTGTCCAACACTGTGTCTTCCTGTAACTCATTAAGGTATTTAGGTAGTAGGTCATCAACAAAAGGTAATTGAATATGCTCTTCAGGGTCCTCAACCATTGAAGGTTCAAACAACCTCAAACAGTTTGCATTTACGACTGAGTAGATGTGCATGTAAGTTGGTAGATCAAGGCGAAAAGCATTCTCACCAATCTTCTCAAGTATCATGAAAGGTCCATACCTGAAAGGTTTTAGCTTTTTACCTTCACCTTGCATTCTGCCCTTGCTGATATACAGCCAGACTTCGTCTCCAACTTGGAAACTATGCTCCATCCGATGCTTATCATGCCTAGCCTTGTACTTGGCCTGGCTCTTTTCCAGCTGTTCCCACACTGCCTAATGGATCTCCTGGATATGTTCAATGACCCTAGTTGCCTTGTCCACATCATTGTGTCCATCAACCATGGTATCTTTACCAAAGACAAAATCCAAGGGAGACCTTGGTATGAAACCAAAGCAGGTCTCGAAAGGAGATCTCTGTGTAGAAGAGTGTTTGGCTCTATTGTAAGCATGTTGCACATAACACAAATGCTCATCCCAAAGCTTAGGATGTTTGCTGCAATATCCTCTCAGTAACTAGATCATTGTCATGTTAACTACTTTTGTCTAGCCATCTGTTTGTGGATGAAAAGTTGTGCTTTTCTTTAATTTGGTGTCCATTAGTTCCCACAGACTTGACAAAAACTTCCCCACAAATCAGGTGTCTCGATCAGATATAATAGAAGTGGGTAGTCCAAAATGAAGCCATACATGTTCAAAGAACAATTTTGCAGTTTGTTCAGTTATAATCTGTTTACTACAAGGTATTAAAATACACATTTTACTGAACCTATCCACAACAACATATAGATAGTCGTGACCTTTCCTAGATTTAGGCAATCCCCCAACAAAATCCATGGAAATGCTTTCCCAAGGGTGAGAAGGAACTGGCAAGGGAGTGTACAAGCCTAGTTTCCTGTTGCTGGGCTTGATTTTAGCACACATAGCACACCCCTTTACATATCTATAAACTGTCTCACTCATTCTTGGCCAATAGCAGAACCTTTGCAGCTGTGCAACTGTTTTACTTACCCCAAAATGACCTGATATCAGAGAAGTGTGTGCTTCCCTAATTATCCTTATTCTTTCAGTTTGTGGAATGTAGAGTTTCCCACAATGATATAAGAGTTGGTCCTTCACATGATAGTCCAATTCTTCCACTCTTTTGCCTTGACTCAAGGTTGCGTATACATCTTTGAAGTCCATATCCTGAGCATACTGTTCTATGTAGTTTTCATGCAGCACATAATTATGCTTAAGTATGGTAGATTCATTTATAATGGGTCTAGATAACATATCTGCAACCTTGTTATGTATGCCCTTCTTATATCTGATGACTAAATGGAACTGTTGTAGAAAACCCATCCATTTGTAATGTCTTGATTGTTGCAGCTTAGTTTGGGAGTGTATATATTGAAGTGGTTGATGACCAGTGTGTATTATTGTCTCTTTGCCCATTAAGTAATGTTTCCACTTTTTCACACTCTAAACTAAGGCATACAATTCTTTATCATAGGTAGGATAGTTAACCATTGTAGGACTAAAGTCTCAGAATGATAACATATGGATTTACCATGCTGTGTCAACACTGCTCCCATGGCATAGTCACTGGCATCAGTTTCGATCTCAAATGGTCTTTGTAGATCTGGCAGTGCTAGTACAGGGGTTGTAATAATTTTTTCTTTCAAGGTGTCGAAGGCTTTCTGCTGTTTGCCTCCCCACTGAAACACCTTGTTCAATCCTGTCAAAGCATGTAAGGGAGCTGCAATTGAGCAAAAATTTGAAATGAACTTCCTCCAATATTGTGCTGCTCCTAAGAAGCTTCTCACTTCTGTAGCAGACTTGGGCTTAGGCCAGTTTATGATGAATGCCACTTTAGAGGGATCTATTTTCAATTCACCTCCCCCTACTATATGACCCAAATAATTTAGAGAGGTTTTGCCAAATTCACATTTAGAGAGTTTAACATAAATTTTTTCTCTTTTCAAAACATCTAATGTCTGCTTAACATGCTTTAAATGTTCTTCCCACGTTTTACTGAAAATCAGAATGTCATCCAGATACACAATAACAAAATCATCAAGAAAAGGTTTAAGTAAATCATTCATTAATCTCATGAAAGTAGCAGGGGCATTGGTCAAGCCAAAATGCATAACCAGCCATTCATACAATCCCTGCTTTGTTTTGAAAGCAGTCTTCCATGCATCTTGCTCTGCAACTCTGACCTAATGGTATCCACTATGCAAATCCAGCTTGGTGAAATAAACGACTTCCTTCAATTGATCTAAAAGATCATCTATGCAAGGAAGGGGATAACAATTTTTGTTTGTTATCTTATTCAGTGCTCGGTAATCAATGCACATTCTCCACAAGCCATCTTTCTTTCTCACCAAAACAATTGGTGACCCACATGGTGATTTGCTAGGCCTGATGAACCCTTTCTCGAGCAAATCCTGCACCTGCTTCTTGATTTCAACATTCTCTAAAGTGGACAACCTATACATCCCAATGTTAGGCAAAGGAACATCTTGCTGCAAAATAATGTCATGTACTATTCCCTTTTTGGGTGGCAGACCTTTAGGTTCTTGAAATAAGACATCATACTCTGAAACAATCTTTTCTATATCAGTTTGTTGATCAGCATTACAACCTTCAACTATTTTGGTCTTATCAGGTGTCTTTTCCTTTACAACCATCAGTAAGAACTGTTTGCATGAATTTATCATTCTTTTCATCTATCCTGAGTTTATGAGAGTGTAATTATTCTTGAGCTTGTGAGCTCTTACAAAGTATTTGATTCTGTCTTTGACAAGTAGATACTTATTCTCAGATCTATAGAAAATAGCTTTTCTATCATACAAGTAAGGACTTCCTAAAATGATTCCACATATATCCAAAGGAATTACATCTAACTCAGCCTTATCTACAAATGCTGACCCAAAAGAAAACTTGAGTTTGCACTGTCTAGTCACTTGTATTTGTGCTTTGTCATTCAACCATCCTAATGGGTATGGTTTCTTATGAGGTGTAGTTGTTAATCCCAATTTCTTTACAATTGCTTCAGAAATTAGATTTACTTGTGAGCCACTATCAAACAAAGTATCAATCTTTTGATTCTTGGAAACAACTCGAATATGGAAAATCTCATGCCTTTTTCTCTCATGTTCTTCATCAATAATAGATTGAGCAGGTTTACTAGTAGATTTCAGAATTCTTACCTTTTATACCTGTGACTGCAATGATTGTTTCATCTCCCGAGTCTGACCCCAAATCTTTCTGAATAGCTGCAACATTTTTCTTCTTCTTGCCCTCAGACTTCTTAGGCCTCAGCTCTGGATGTAGAATCCAACAGTGCTCATCATCATGCCCCTCCTTTTTACAGTGAGTGCATGAAGCTTTGCCTCTTTGTGCAGTGTTAGCCTTCCTTGCTTTCCACTTCTATTTTCTTTTCTCCTTGCTCTTGCTTACAGTGGGTTGGGATGGTCCCCCAACTTCCGGATTTCCATTCTTTCCTCTAGCTTCTAGATGAGTAGCTTGTACAGATACCTCATCTATACTAGTGGGATTAAACATGAGGATGGTATGCCTCATGTAGCCGTGTAGACCACCAATGTACTTCAAAAGAGTTTCTGGTCAGTCTAATGAGATGCCCAACATCAATGCTCTCTTTCTGAATTCTTGACATACCCTTGCACACTTTTCCCTTTCAACTGCCGAAGATTTTTCCAACTCATCATGGCTTGTTGCATGTAGGCCAATGGATAGAACTGCTTTCTGATGGCAGAGACAAAGTCACTCCAGACAGAGATGGTCTTACCATGCTTCTTCACATCAGCTTGGGTTTTGCCTTCCCACCAAACCAAGGCAGTGCCTCCTAAGCATAGGCTTGCCAGCTAATCTTACTCCTATCCGAGTCTTTGTTTTGTACCCTACAATACACATCAATTTGTCTAATCCAATTGTCCAACTTTTCAGCATTTAGCTCTACATCATATATAGGCAAATCAAAGTTGACATCCAATTTAATCAAGGATGCCTTCTTGTTATGCACAAGGCTACTAGGAGGTGTAGGAAAGCTTTCTTCTTTTCCCTTTTCTTTAGAGTGGTCAAGAGAATGAGATTCATATTCTTCTTTATCTTGTTTAGGGTCTGATGAATCTTAATCCTTATGCTTTCTAAAGTGCCTATACATTTCTTCTACCATAGACTTCATAGCTAGGAAGCTTTCTACGAACTGGGGGTCTGGCCCTGTAGAACCTTCTTTGGACATTGTCTTCCGAGAATAGACTCTCCCAATTTTAGGATTAGTTTCTGCCAACTCTCCTTCTCCTAATTTTAGCTTTGATCTAGTGATCATTCACAGCTAAACCAACACAATCTTGTCTAACCTTACAGCCTAGTGCTCTGATACCACTTGATCTGATTCTCACCCTGTGAGTGACCTCAGTTGAAGATTTAATAAACAAAGGTATTACAGACTCATTTGCTGGTGTGTGTTCTGTGTGATTGAAACAATGGATCGATCAGATTGCCAACACACATACATTTTGAATGGAAAGACAATAGAGAAATACAGTAAGCAATACTAGACACAAACAGGTTTTAATAAGGAGTTCACCCTAGTCTCCAGGGCTACGTCTCCGGTCCAGCTTCAGTGGTGGCCTTGTTTTATTGTGTCTTTAAGTAGAGAATTACAAATGCAGGGACTCAATATGAGTTCTCCTAAAGCAGATTTTCTTGGCAGGGTGGTTCTTGGATTCCCCAAGCCACTTGGAGTACACAGACTCTTATTCTTTCTACCTGCTCTGCGACTTTCGGTCTACAGTGGAAAGAGCCAATTGTGATGCTCAATCCGGACAGATTCCTCTATGGGAAGGCTTAATTCTTCAAGCTTTTTGGTGCTCGATGCTACCTGTGGTCAGCTCAGCCCTCTGTCTCCTCTGCTTGGTTTTACTGCTCTCTGTGCTCAGTCCTCCTCTCAAGGTTCACTGTTCACTATCTCTCTTGGTCGCTTGGACTCGGATCTGAATCTCTCTTATGATCTCTTGTTCACTGTCTCTGCTCATGGCTTTAGCCATTCGACCTCTGTGTCTATTTGTTTCCTCTCCTTCCTGCGAGGATTCGCCTATCACCTGTGTGCTTTGAATTCCCTGTTTCGGCATCAACATCATGCTCAGGAAGTAGCCACGTGTCTCCATCAGAACTGTGCCAGCCTGCTTGTCATTTCGTTGCTTTCTCCACCGTGGCAGTCAACGGATTCCAAATCCTCTTAAATCTCGGCTTAATCCCCTGTCAATTCCGCTCTGTCTATCAGGTGCAATCTCAGATCTCTGATCTGGGCTCCTCTAGATCCAACATCATTCGCACGTCAAGCGCGGTTGACTTGCTCGATCGATAATGCGCGATCGTGGCGGTTTTTCTCTCTCCTTCGCTGCCACGCGTTGATTGCTAATTGTGATCTCTCCGCTTTCTCCAAAACCGCTTACCATTTAAGGGTGTCCTGATCAAACCGCCGATTTCTAGGCAGTGGGTCCCACCATCGTATGTTGGCGCTTTTTACCTTTTTCCGCCCGCGGTCCCTTGGCTCCCAACGTGACCAAGCACTTAAGCTCTACCATTTCGGCCCTGTTTGCCTAGCACATTGAAAACCAGCTCCTTTTCCCGATCCGGGGCTCCCAGGGACTATTTTGACCTCCTGCGCAGTCTCCATGGGCCTTGGTCAGTGCACTTAGACCAAGGTCCTCGTCATTCCACGCCAGCTGCCATGGCCACTGGTTCAGGATGTTTTCGACTCTGGTTTGGATTCTTCAAGGATTTGTTCGACCTGTTTTAATCACGGTCCTATGACAGTCGTCTATGGATCCGATTCGGATCACTGTTTCTCTCAATGCAACTCCTTAATAGGTCCACAAGTTTCTCCTCAATGCAACTCCTTAACTTTAATCCTTCCTCAATCATCTCTTCAATGCTTCCACCCTCCATCTCGATCATCACCAATTTCTCAGCGAGACAGGAAACTCGTCCATTTTTTGGACATTGCTCCTTTTGCTTACGGCCTTCATGGAACATCACATTTGATCCAAAGTTACTATTGTCTTTGCAACACTGCCTTTTTAGTCTCATTGATTTCAATGAATTGTTGAACAGATACAAGGAGATATACATGAAATAGATCACAC
>APFE031641857.1:16887-37201 GCA_000404065.3 Pinus taeda
TGGACTTGCAGACCCTTATGTGCCTTTTCTTTTCCATTGGCTTTTTCTTTTGATAGCCTACCTAACACTACCCTTATTGCTTCCAAGGCCCCAGATTAAGCAATTGGGAACCTTAGCTTCTCTGCCTAACTATTGGTCTGCCAAGATTAAATAGTTTGGACAGACTTCTTTCTCTACTCTACAACAAAAAATTGAAACATGGCATGATCCAAATTAGACTGTTGGACCATCCATCAAAATTTAGTAAACATGAAGGCATGTACAGACCTTGCCTTGTCTTGGAAATATGGGACCTTTGCATCAGCAAAGCAGAGCATATTTGGTATTTGAATTTGCCAATCATGAAATATGAAACCTATTGGTATAGGTATCCAACACTGTTCAAATCTTCTTTTGAGGGAGAAGATAGCAAAGACTGATCATTAGAGGGCTGCATGTCTGTTATGTCTTCCTTAGTTAATTCCTGCAGGTCTAGGACAGTCTCATCAGCCCGTTCTATAATAGCAGCCTTGCCTTTAATCTTCTTGGGTTGTTTTGTTTCCTTTTGTTTGATGGGATCGGGCACATCAATTGTTCTAGTCCTCAGTTTGTATTTCCTATGCACCTCATACACAGCAGAATCATAGCCTTGTTTAAAATCAAAAGACTCTCCAGACTTAGTCTGAAATTGATTTACATCATGGTAGTCTTGGTATTCTTGAGTCAAAAAAATTTGTTGCTCATTTTTCAAATCTATCATGTTCATGTGAGTCTCCTCTATTGGGTCACTGGATGTGGATGCTTCTATGTAGTTTTCTTGGAAAGAAGTTCTTATATCATGGTTGGGGCTAGACCTACCAGCGTTTGTGTTCTCAGTTTTCCTGAAATTTGGGTTCCTTATGGTGTTGGGCTGTTGTCCTCCCCATGATGATTTCCTCTCAACACTCTTCACTCTATCTCCCAACCTATGCATGCCACTGATAATAGAATTTAGTTTGTGGTCTAAGGCTGAGGGTTCTTCCTTGAAGGTGGTTCTTCTTTTGGTTCTAGCTCTGTTTCTTTTGGCAATTAGGTTTTGCTTCCACACTAACATCAACGTCTTGCATTTTTGCCAGGCTTTGAGGGGCTCTTTCCCTTAACTGATAAGCCATATCGGTATCAAAACCATCAGGAAATTTATATAAATCAAGATTAGGCAGAGGCCTAAGGTTCAGTGGGATTGCATTGTAAACATTGTTAAACATTGCGCAATAGTCTAACACAACCTCGTGAGGGCCTCTCTTGATGGTGTCATATTCAGATAATATGTGCAAGGGGTCTTTCTTTTTCTCCCATCTGTTGATAGATGACTGGTATAGGGCTTCTGGGTCTGCTATGGAGTTGGCTAGGAGTGCTCTAAACCAAGGCCTGACATCACCTGTCAAACTTTGGACAAAAATCTTCATTCTCACAGCATCATTGTCAATCTCATAGCTCTCAAAGTAATCCTGCATTTTCTTTGTATGATGAAGGGTCGTGTAGGCACTTGTGCCATCAAAATAAGTTATTTTAGTCTGGTAATCCTGAGGCATAGCCCCGGGATTTTAAGGCAGTTGTAAAGGGGCATATCTATTAGCCATATTAATAGGGATAAGTGGAACAACTGGAGCAACTGTGATAATAGGAGTAGTAGTGGTGGTATGAGTAGTGAATGAAGGTGTGGGCGAGGTGCTTGGAGAGGCAAATGATGAAGTAGTGGATGAACGAAATAGAACTTTGACAGGGGTCGGACTGCTTGGCCGAACTTTCTCAGGACTAGAATGAGTTAAATCCTCTCTTCGCTCTAGCTTCCTGAGGTTTCTTGGGTTTAAATTTGGATTTTCAGAAGTAGTTGGGGGCTTTGGGTCCGGATTTGACCTTGTATAACGTAAATTCCTTTTGGGAGCCAGCTTCTAGCTTGTTTTTTTGAGGAGTTTTCTAAGAATATTGGTTAAACAAAAACTTTCTTAAAGGTCATATTCTTCCTCAGCAGACCTGTCAGACTGGACTTGTGAGATTATCTGAGGATTCTCCCTAGTGGAGTCGCCATTATGCTATCACGCAATTTGTACCTAATCCCCTGAAAGGGATACGGCCGAGGTAACCACAAACCAATCTTTGGATTACAGGTTCTAGCCCACCTGTAACCAGAGATGGCTCTCTCTTAATGATTTTAGCTTTATTGATGATGATTTTAGGCTAGTTATTGGGTTCAGGGGGTTTTGTTTGTGTTTGGGTAGAAGGATGTTACTTTCAAGTAGAGGGGCAATGCATAGTGTGACAAGTTTCAAACCATTGGGCATGGAGTCGTGGAGTAAGACTACTGGTGCGTTTTGTTGGTCACAAGAGGAAAAAGGGGCAAGGTAGCTGCTCATGAAACAATACTTGAGGTAAATGAAAATGGATTGCAGGCTAAGAAATGAGAGGCAACAAAGAATCTCTCAATCAGGTTAAAAGAAGGAAGATGAACGAGCTCTACCTAGGAGCAGCTAAGAATTCCTAGTTAACAGTCATTCATATGTGAAATAGAGCAAATATGAGCCATAAGGAATCCATATTTATGCCTAAATCAAGAGGAAAACATTAAGAAGCCATAGAAACTGAGCATAGAGCGCAGGTAAGCAAATTCTAAACAAAAATTTTGTTCTGTGACTTGAGCATATGTGAAATTGAAATAACAAAGGTAAGGAGCACTTATTGATTCTGAAAGCAGCACAAGATTTCCCTCATTCTCTCTTCAAAGACATCAACAACACATCAAACAGTCCATTCTCCAAGCTTTCAACAATCTTTGATTAAGTGAAACATATCAGTTACAGAGCGAGTCTCTCTTGGAGTGCATTAACCAACCCTCCAACCCCCTTTTCTCAATACAGAGGGTCATATATATAGAGAAAATACCTAAGAAATATTTATTACAGCAGATCTTAAACAGATCTGAGGGAAATGAGTGCTTTAATTTATCTTATCTTGAAGTAAATGCATGAAATATTTATCTAAGTGCTGCGTTGGGGCAGCTGCCTCAAAAATGAGTAGGAATGTGTTCTTTGCTGTTATGTGCTAGCCATTTATCATAACTGCGCATTGGTCTCTGCTCCACTGCTCTTGAGTGGTTTTGATGTGCATTAACTGTGATCTGAAAGTCTCAACTGGCTTTACCACGTTCTTGGACTTTGATAGAGGCTTTGAATGTTCACCTGCTTTGATATTTGCTGATCTGATACTCTTTGCCGCTTCACTGATACTCTTTGACATGAAATTTGGCTTCATCTCCTCTGATATCTTTAACTGGTCAATTCACTCCTTTCTGCTTTCCTTCGGGCAAAATAATTACTACAAACCTGCGCTAGATTGAGACTTTTACATTTTGGCCATTTTTTCTTAGCGATGCACGATTAGTGCTAAGCGTTAATCGCACATCGAAAACTTCCTGAAATTTTCATTCTGGGCTTTCTAAGCAGCGATTTCTCCTTTGCACGCCTTTCCTTCGGTGGATGACATCAACATGACGTCAGCGGTGGGACCCAGTACGACGGGTGATGTGGCAGGGTGATGTGGCACTGGAAAAAATCCCATACCGGGACGCTAATCATCGACAGTTTTGGAAGGGAACAGACCCACCCACCGTAGATCTAGGGTGCGGGAAATCGGATGGATGGAAGAATAGAGAAGGCAGCAGAAGGATAAGGGACGGGGCCTATATATATATAAATATTATATATAATATTATATAATATATATATATATATGGCGTGGACTCGAATGAAACGCCGATCACCGATATGTGATCGGAATTAGACCATCGGCAATGAACCATATCGACAGCGCACATGCATGTTTTGTTTTTTCATAGCGATACGCCGATCAACAAAATCTTTGTCGGCCAAACCAATAGGGGCACACTTATGCGTTGTTTTGATACACGACTCCCCTCCCGAATGCGATATCGCATCGGAAGGGGTCCAATAGAACCTTTTTGCAATTAGAGCAAGGCCCAAGGTAAGTGATGAGGGTTTTTATGATTGAAAGCAAATTTTTTTGATGTTTGAAGGGATTTCAAGGCATGGGAAGAGGTCCGATATGCATGAGAAGATGGTTTGAGGGGGGAATGAGGGTTCTTGCTAAGTTTCAGATAAACTTAGCAATTCCCAAGTGTACTTATCGTTATATTTCAACCAGGGGGAGGGGATAAGTATATAGGGAGGTTATTAACATAGCTTTAGTAGGGGAAGGGAAAATAGATAGGGAGTTACATAGTAGAGTTAGCAGTCAACATGACAATGATGAGAACAAGCGCTAAGTATGTAAATATTAGGCTATCAAGGAGAAGTAAAAGTTTGTGGGGGCAGTATGGACTTTCCTTGAGTAAAGCAGATCTTTACCAAGGCTAATAATATGAAGAATGATGAATCTGAGAGGTATCAAGCCGATCTTGACCTCTTTAGGGGAAGTTAGTGAGTGATTTGGGGAAGAGGAAGAAGGAGGGAGTTAGACATGCCTCGCTTGAAGTCCTTTAAATGGAAAAATGCCTCCAACTTGTGATCTAAATAGATATGACACTTTGAAAACATGAAATGGATCACATAGCTTGATTTCTGCAACCACAAAGCTACTTACCCAGCCTACTTACCTAACATTTTTTCTTCTGTTGGTTTGGGTGCACCTGAACTAGCAAACTCATCTTTTCAAATTTTTCTCTCTATCCTCCTATCTACATCTACACTTATTTCATCCAGGGGCTCAAATTAGGCTGTTGAGCACCCTTGCTTCTCTACCTATCTAAGAATCTGCCAAGATTAAGTTGTTTGGACAGATAATGATTCTCTATATTCTACAACAGGAAATTGAAACCTAGGGAGACCAAGATTAAGCTGTTTGGGCCTCCTTTTAACTGAAAAATATTCAAAAATGGAATAACTCATAAAAATTGGAATATAGCAGTGGCACTTAGGCTAGCACCCTCTCATGGCATCCTTCCTTGGCCCTTTTTAGCAAATATGGAGCATTGCAGTATGCATAGTACGACATATTTGGCATGTAAAAATGTCGATCATGAAAGATGATTAACCTGCTGCAACAGGAGGCTAACATGTCCATGAAGTAGTCTTCATCTCATCTGCAACATGTTGTCCATGATGTTTGGTATCAATGTTTTGCATCAAATCAACCGTATCTATCCAACATCCTCATCCATATGTATAAAATCCATCTCCTCAAAGTGAAGACATCCTCTCACCAAACCAGATTCTCGATGTGCCACATCTAGGTTCATGAAGCAACTTCCATCATATATGCAATGCGCCATCCTTCAAGTCTATCACAGAAACAAGTATACACTTGTCTTATCACCCATGTGTAAAAATGGGTTAAGTCTCGGCTCAACCTATGACCAAGTGTTTCCACCAAGGCATCACCATCATTGCAACTCCATCACTCCAAATCCACCATAATATGAGGTCCCTAAAAGTCACAACCTCATGTCATCATGAGCTTCATGAGTCATCTCCAACCAACATCCTAGCAATCATACATGTCTCGGCCCAATGGTCTCTACAATATGCCTTTGCTCTCCATGTACTAGGAATGCTCCATATTCTACTAAAAGAATCCAACCAAGTCCATGGCCTTGACGTACAAGAGTGCACAACCTCTCCATCAGCTCCTAAGTAAAACATATCCATGTCACATCAGCAAATCCACCTCCACAAAATCCATTCCTTGGCACACCTCATTGGATGTCCATATGTGACACCTCTACAAGTGCTTCTGCATAATGTTCCTACATAAGGCTACTATTCTCTATGCTTCCAACTTGATGTCCTTTTTGCAGAAAATGGGTTTTGCAGGGATTATGACCTTCGGAGAATGGCAGGGGCACACATCGGGGCTATGCCAATCTGAAGAAAGTCTACTTGAAGAATCAAGTGATTTGGAATAAAGAATTGCAGAATGGAGCAAGGACTTGTTCAAAATAAGGGATGCTATTCATGCTTTTGTCAAGGAAGGGATATCTAACATGAATAGGGATAAATCCTATCGACTTGCAGGGAAAGTGGACTTGTTTGATGCATAACTCAAGGAGTTGAAGGTACGGCAAAACTTGCTTCGAAAAAAGCTCGAATGGCTAACTCTTGACAAAAAGCAGCTCATAGATTTCATTCATGAGAAGGAGAAAGCTATAGATTGTGATGATAAGGAAGAGAAAGTCATGATGGTTGAGGATGTTGCAGATATGACAACAATGGAGGATGAACTTGAAATTGTTCAAGTTGGATCGTGAAGTTTGCAGACATCGGTGGTTGAGAAAAACTCACAAGGAGGAGCCTCATCATGAAGTAAGTACTTATACTTGTGTTTCAGTTGAGCTTTTGGTAGATGGGTCGTATGCAAGGAAGTGCAAAACCAATTCTCCAATGCGATGGAGGATCGTACCATGTATGTCTACAATGAGACCTTATATGGAGAGGTAAGGACCATATACTATTGCAGGACTTGTTGGGGCTATTTATGACCTTATGGCAGAAGGAGAAAATTCCCATCACAAGGGAGGAGCATGAATGTAATTCCCACAGGTTATTATGGCATTTGGGTGGCATTGGCACACCCATCAGCTGCATTTAAACAAAGGAAATGAGAGGTGAGAAGCAGGTGACTCGTTGGGAAGTAGCAAGCTAGGAGGCGACTCGGCAAGCATGTGTGTTCTCGACAAAGGCGATGAGCTCGCGAGAGAAAATGCGAAGTAAAAAACAAAATACAACTAAGTGTAAACTGTATATTATATGTGGGTGGGTGGTAGTTCGTGTGGGTAACCCTACCCCTAGTTGACGGTGGAAAACATGAATGGCGGGTAAGCTTGGCTCATGGCTGAAGCCTTCATACAAATGAGTTGAAACTTGTATATATTAGTGGAGATGAAGTGTGGAAAAACAAGCGAAGATGTGCAAGAATACACAAGACTTATCTCTGCGATGGGGAAGTCTTGGCGAGGCAAATGGGCCTACATGATCGGCAAGCTAAATGCATGCTTCAATGGAATGACTGTCTGTAGGGTGACATGAGGTGTGCATACCTGGTAGGTGTGGAATGGTGTGCGATTGACAATAGGGAAGTCGAGGGCGAGGGCACCCACTATTTGGACAATCATGTGGAGGTGTGGATGGGGCAATTCATGGAGCGAGCGCCCACCAAACGAAGGGTCGATACCATGGAAGGCTGAAATGGGTGAAGCCGCATGATGAAGGGTGCAGGAAAAATGTAGACAACATCCAAGGTGCAAATAGGGCATTCAGGTGAGGCTGAATGGTGCAATGGCTGGAGGCCGAGCTGCATCACAACTGAACATTAGAAATTTGTATAACGCCGATTGAAGGTTTCCTCCTGGTGAATGTAAAACAAGGTTTATAATATAAATATTAGTTGCATATGGTTAATTGTCTTCTACTGGTAAATGTTTATTTAATGTTATTCCACACATTAAATTTTTAATATGGTTAATGAAGTGAAAGTTAGGCGTAGTTCGGGAAACATGTTAACAAATGAAAAAGTTGAGTGTTTAGTTGATGCCAAATGTAGGCCAATTTATGAAAAAAGAATTAGGGGCATGACAATTCGTATCTGAGGAAATTACAAAGACCAAGAACGTATGTAGTCTGAAGTTGTGGAGAAATCATGGATTCATAATCTGGGTTTCGTAGACTTGGGGGTTCATGGAAAGACCATTCATGTGATGGTGGAGATGGGGGTCATGCATAACTTCATGATGACACGGCTAGCAAAAGAATTTGGACTGAAGATTTTCCCATTGAATATCGAAGTCTAGGTAGTGAACTCGAGTACTAGAATGGCAGGTTTGACACACGAGGTGCCTGTGTAGATTAAAGACTGGCAAGTTTAGTTGGACCTCATGGTGATGTAGATGAACGATTTATATAACAGGATCTTGGTTGTGGTTGATCGTTTTTCCAAGTATGTTTTCTTTGTTCCAACAAAGATACATTTTGGAGCCATGAAAAATCCAAAGCTGTTCTTCAAGAACATAGTTAAGTACTGGGGAATACCATTGAGCATTGTGTCAGACCGACATCCACGATTTACAGGCAAATTTTGGACCACATTGTTCAAGCTAGTCAGGACAGATTTGTTGATGAGTTCGAGTTACCATCCGTAAATAGATAGAAAAACTGAGAGGATCAACACACTATTGGAGGACTACTTGAGACATTATGTGACAACTGATCAGAAGAATTAACCTGAACACTTGGATGTAGCTCAGTTCAACTACAACATACAGAAGAGTTCTGCAATAGGGTATGGTCCATTTGACTTAGTGAATGGATAGATGACAGTCACACTAGATACCATAGTGATGGGAGGTATTTTTAGGAATCCTCATGTGAAGAAGTTCATGACGTCTTGGGATGAGACCTTGGAGTTAGCACGGGTGTACTTCCACGAAGCTGCAAGGAGAATGAACAAATGGGTAGATAAGGATTGACGGGATGCACACTTCAGTGTGGGAGATATGGCATTCCTCAGGATTACCGGAGATCAGTTTCAGCCTCCTAAAGGGAATATGAGATCGTTGACGAGGAAGTATGAGGGACCATTTTGGGTTATGAAGTGAGAGGGGGAGGTTGCCTATGAGTAGGAGCTTTTGCGCCATATGCATATGAAACATCCTTTTTTCCATATCAATCATTTGAAGAAATGTCGACTTTATGTAGAACATCCAAACATAGTGGAGCCATCAAGCGGACCAACAATGATTGTCGACAGGACAAACCTTGTGATGGATAAGATTTTGAATCTTCAGACAACAAGAATTAGGAGTCACATAAAATGATAATTTCTTGTTAGATGGAATGATGCAATGGAGGAGGATAGCTAGGAAATGGAGCACTCACTTTAGAGAAGGAAGCAAAAGATTGATGATAGGAAGCTACGGAGGATAGGAAAATTGCTAAGGATGGAAATGACCTTAGCTGGGGGAGAATGTAACACCCACAGGTTATTGTAGCAGTTGGGCAGCATGGGCACACCCATCGAGCACATTTAAATGAAGGAAATAAGATGTGAGCGACGAGTGACTGGTGGGCAATGGTGAGCTGGGAGGTGACTCGGCGAGCGGGCACACACACGACGAAAGTGGTGAGCTAGCGAGGGAAAACAAAAAGTCAAAACCAAAATACGACTAAGTGTAAACCACATGTTATAGGCAGGTGGGCGGTCCTGGGTGCGAGAACCCCTACCCTGAGTTGACAGTGGAAAACATGAACAGTGGGTCAGCTTGCCTCATGGCCTAAGCCCACACCCAAAATAGTTGACACTTGTATATATTGGCATAGATGGAGTGTGGAAAGAGAAGAAAAGGAGTGTGAGCATCCACAATACATAGCTCTATAGTGGGGAAGTCTTGGCAAGGCGGATGAG
The DNA here is from genome assembly GCA_000404065.3 of Pinus taeda. Lineage (NCBI taxonomy): Eukaryota > Viridiplantae > Streptophyta > Pinopsida > Pinales > Pinaceae > Pinus > Pinus taeda. The sequence continues at coordinate 26,314 of APFE031641857.1, forward strand.
CCCGCACAACGAAAAGGTAAATGTAGGCTTCAGTGGAATGACTGTAGGTAGGGCGACACAAGGTGTGCACACCTGCCAGGTGTGGAAAGCTGTGTGGTTGGCAATAGAGCAGGCTAGGGCGAGGCCACCCACTGGTTGGAAAATTGTTCAAAGGTGCAGTTAGGGTGACTAATGGAGCGAGCACCCACCCAATGAAGGGTCAACATGACAGAAGGATGAAACGGGTGAAGCCGCATGATGAAGGGTATGGGAAGAATGTAGGCAACGTCCAAGGTGCGAACAAGGTGTTCAGGTGAGGGTGAACATTGCAGCGGCTGGAGGCCGAGCTACATGATAGCTGAATGTTGGAAATTTGTATAAAGCCGATTGGAGGTTTTCTCCTGGTGAATGTTTATTTAATTTTATTCTGCACATTAAATGTTTGATATGGTTAATGAAGTGAAATCTAGGCATAGTTCGGGAAGCATGAGTTGACAAGATGAGCTCGGGTGTAGGTGCCCAGTGGAAGGAACAATGGGTGAGGATGAACGGGAGAATCGGAGAATGGTGAACCGACAAGCATTTGGCATGCAGAGTTGTGCCGATGGGTGAGTCCTGCGGGCACTCCCGTCATGACAGCATGGTCAATGGCTGGTGGTGAACGCAGTTGTAGTGGGAGCTAGGTGAGCGTGCCTGGGTGCGGTGAAATGTGAACGAAGTAAACATGCGGTTGGTGGGTGAGTTGGTTAATGAGCTCAGATACAGGTAAATTTTTAATGGTTTGGGTAGTCGTGATGGGTGCACTAGAATGAAGGTCTTGTTGTGGAACAAGGAATTGGTGAATGGTGGGTCATGCATGGGTGAACGATGATGGGTGACACGATGAAATGATGAACGAGTGACAATGGTTGGTGGCTGGGCAAGGCTACATGATAGGTGCAAGAAGGTGAATTTGTATATGTGTAAAGGTGAAACTTGGGGCTTCCCTTGGTTGTAAGTTTATATGTGAATTCTTAATATTAACATTATTGATATGTGTAGACTCATAATTATAGGGAGTTGCCCCTCCCATGACATTCCACACTACACTTGAATGTTAATGATGTTAATATGATTAATGATGAAAATTTCCACTGTGTTAATGAAAGATATGCTTAGCTGTTGGAAAATAAATGGTGAAACGGGTAAACAATGAATGGTTTGGACGGTCATGGTGGGCACACCCGAACGAAGGTCAAGTTGTGCGACAAAGGCATTGGTGAATGATGGGTCATGCACGGGTGAACGACGACAAGAGGCAGGATGAAATGACGAATTGGTGACTTTTCCCTGTGGCTGGGAAAGGCTGGACAACGACTGTAGGAAGGCGACTTTGTATAAGTGTACAGGTGAAACTTGGGGTTTCCCTCGATTGTAAGATTATATATGAATTCTAAAATTTAACATTATTGATATGGGCAGAATCATAATTACAAACAGTTTCCCCTCCCATGATATTCCATTGTGCACTCAAATGTTAATGGTATGATGAAAGTTCCCATTGTGTTAATAAAAGATATGGTTAGCTATTGAAAATAAAACTAAGTATAGAAAGTAGGCGTATTTCTCGATCATTAGTATTGTTAGAAAGAAAATGGTCAGTGATGGTGCATCTCACATAGTATGGTTCGAAGAGTACCGCTAGTGTAGGGCCATGACAAGTGGTATCCAAGCATATAAGCTTACAAACAAGGGAAACCCCAAGTTTCACCTTTACACTTATAGAAATTCACCTTCCTGCACATGTCATGCAGCCTTGACCAGCCATTGGGAAAAGTCACCCGTTCATCCTTTTGTCATGCCGCCCATCGTCGTTCACCCCTGCATGGCCCATAGTTCTCTGATGACTGGTTGTACAACATGACATTTGTTCAGGTGTGCCCACTATGACCGCCCAAACCTTTCATCAGTTACCCATGCCCAAGCTCGTTCACCAACTCGCTCGCCAACAGCATGTTCAGCCCGTTCATGTTTCACCGTGCCTAGGCTCGATCACCTATCTCACCCTCCAACGACGTTCACCACCAATTGACCATGTTATTGTGTTGAACACGCCTGCATCACTCGCCTGTCAGCACACCTTCGCACACCTAAGGCCTCGCTAGTTCACCATTCGCAAACTCCCGTTCAGCCTCACCTAGCATTTCTCCAAATGCCGTGCGCTCGGACATGAGCTTGCCTTGCCTGGCTCTCCATACCGTCGTCTACTCACACTCACCGATTGTGCAACCATTCCACCGAACTTCATCATGTACGCCCACCCGCGCTGCCCAACCTGCGCTCCAAATGATCATCTGAGCAACTCATTCCGTTGTGCCCTGCAGTTTGCACACACCACCACGGCACACAACTTCGACCTATAGATTGTGTGCTTCAGCCCCATGTCTGCCTGCACCTATTCTTTGAGTTTTAGACCACCAGCTCGAACCTCACACTCCTTTTGCTTGTTTGCCTTGGATCAATTATTTGTCTCCTCCCGATTTCCATGTTCTTATACATTTAACCACCATGGTTCTCTACATCAGCTTGCCCAGCCGACCACCCACTTGGCCCATCATTTAATCTTTCACCATGTCGGCTCATCGGTTGGGTGCCCCCACCTGGGAATACCTCACCTTATAAACCACCATCTATCAATAGAGCCATTTTTACATGTGGCCTCACATTTTCCTCCACATGGCTACTTTTCCTGCTTGGCTCGCCCATGCTCCTATGTCATGCACCCTCACCAAAACCGCCGGTAGCTCTAGGGCGTTACATCCTCCCCCTCTCGAAGTCATTATCGCCCTCAACAATATTCCTTCCCAGCAACCATCATCACCAATATACCATCCACACAAATTTGTATATGGGTAATCTAGATGTCCACTAATCAACCTACTCCATGCCATAGATATGCCACTATTCTACAAGGAATCATGTGATGCTACCCCTCATGTCGTTGATTAGTTGGGTAGCTAATCCAACCATGCATCGCCTACATAAGTACTCATGCCCCACATCATCATGACTCTCCCCTACATATTATTTGCCAACCTGTGTCCCTGACCTGTGGCTCCGTTTTTTGTGTTTTCCCTAGCTTAGTGTCTTGGGCCAAGAGTATGCCTACACCTTGCCAAATTTTAGTCCTCCCCAGGTTAGCTCACCTTCATGCTCACATGAACACTTGGAAACTTGCTTGAATTATTTTTTCCACCATTCCAATGCTTTACTTATATGGTGGTTGGCCCATCATTTTGGGTGTCGACTCACTAAGCCAACCCACCATTTCGTCCAACTCACCCCAACTTCATGTCGACACATGGTGTGGGAAACCATGTGTGAGACCACCACCACATATAAAATTTCCACCACCCAACACTTAGTCATTTTCACAAGAGACTTCCCATCACATGTTTCCTTCCTTCAGTCAACTTGTCGCACCGTTCACATGCACCCTCAACTCACCGTTCAACCACCCAGCTCGTCGCTCACTCATCATATGCTCATGCCAACTCCAATTGACCCGTTAGTTAAACACACCCAACCAACATGCCTAACTCATGGTATTGAAATACTCCCCCACTCTAAACTGTTGTCTTGCTCGAGAACACCATCATACAACATCACAAAGTGTCGCTAGCTCCAACATCCAAAGATGCCCATGTTGCCTACCTCTGCTCTGCCATCACACAAATGATAAAGGCTCATGTCTCCATGAATCGGAAAGTCTCCTCAATCCATGATCATCAACCACATCAGTCGTAATCCCCACATGTTGCTCCACTGTGGGAGGCTAGTCCCTCCAATTCAAGCTACATGCTTACAGAAACATATCGTGTCGAACTCATCATGTATCTCCATCATGTGAACTACTACCATGATACTCCAACACAATGCTAACACATTTCTATACACTTCTAGACCCCATGATTTGAACTAGTTAGGTAGCTATTCTAACTGTCACACTCAAACCATGAGAATCCACATCCTCATTCCATCATTAGTCGTTTGTCAGACTCTTGTCACAACATCAACTCAATCAAGAATCCATCTCCATCTAAATAAGCCATGCCTAGGTCCATCAAATAAACTCCATCTCATCTATAACATGTTGTCCATGATGTTTGGTGTCAATGTGCTGCATCAAATCAACCACATCTATCCCAACATCATCATCCATATGTCTAAGATCCATCTCCTAAAAATGAAGGGATCCTCTCATCAAACCCGACTCTCGATATGCCACATCTAGGTCCATGAATCAACCTCCATCATATCTACAATGTGCCATCCCTCAAGTCTGCAAAGGAAACAAGTATACACCTGTCTCATCTCCCATGTGCTGCCCATGATCATAGACCAATCAACTCACATGTATCAAAATTGGTTAAGTCTCGGCTCAACCTAGGCCCAGGTATTGCCACCGAGGCATCATCATCATTGCAACTCAATCACTCCAAAGTGTCTCATAATGATACTCCACAACATGTCACTCTCTCAAGCACACCTTGTTACGCAGTATTTTGTCATCGTCCCAATTACCCCACTAGACATTCTTTTCAATTTTTCAGATCAGAGTCACTACTTATGAAAAGTACTCCTCGGTCATAATGATCGGGCAGTTCTTTCAAGCATTGTTTTATACTTTTTCGAGCTCGAGAGACACAACTTTACGAAAAAGGACACCCCTAGAGTTTACTTTTCACTATCTTTTCAAACTCTCTAAACATGAAAAGATGCCGAGTTCTTCCTTTGTCAAACTTGTTAAAACTTAATGACATCAGATTCCGTTGTAATGACACCTCCCAAGCATATGCTATCCCCATCAAGCTTGTCATCCAAAAATAACTGGGGTACTCGCTCTTGAACATGGCACTTGTCTGCATTTGTGTCTGGGTGGGGACATCTCATCTTGTTTTACACTTGCCTCCATGGGTTTGGGTTACCCTGTTTGACCACTCATCTGCTCATTGTCTTGTCACCATGACCCCTAATCATTTGATGTCAAATACTGCCAAGTCCACTGTCGTGCCGCCGATATGTTCAAGAGAAGTTGACCTCCGCAGAATACTCACCCTCCCTCTGATACCTCACACAAAACATTTTATCCTTCTCTATCTTGTGTTGATGATGTGGGAAACATTATGGCCCACCTTCAATAAAGGTCACTTCCTGTCGACTTCAAATCATTATCCGGGAAGTTGACTTAGAGACTCCCTTCAGGTACCTTGGAGCCTGCATGCCTCAATGGCAGGTTCTTCGTGTTCGACACGAGGTTTTCATCGTTGGCCTCCGATCGGATGATTCTACGGGTGTTCGACATCAGCTCATTGATTTGCACACCGTGGATTGTACCTATATTACCTTGAGGACCATTGTCATTATTGGTGGTACCTCTCCCGTGTGTTAATAGTTTTCATTATTGACTGGTAATCAGACGATGTTCTTGCATGTTCAACTTCAACTCCCATATTCACATGCTTGAACTTGTACTTTGTTCGGGTCGAGATGGAGCACAAGACCCTGGATTTTGTCTGTTGAGATCCAGGTTGCATTTTGTGGATTATTATCATCACTACATGACTCATTCATTGGATGATTGCGACCATGCCTGAGTCTATTCATCGATCCTCAGTGGATGGCTGCATCCATACCTTGGATCCAGATTTTTATGTACTCTCCAATGGATAGTTGCGCCCATACCATGTACATCATGTAGTTGAGATATCAGTTGTACTTCGTGTAGGTTCTCCAGCGGCTATGTTTTCAGTCGATCATGTTCTTGTAAAGCACTTCACCCCTCTCTCCCTCGGGCTTCATTCTTTAGGGGGCATCTTTTACACAGTATTTTATCACCATCCCTGTTACCCTTTATCCCGTACATTGGAGGACCCATTCCAAGACCTGTGAGAAGTGACATAGCTTGAAAACACCTGCATTGTATCCCCTTGAGTATGTACTTCGTATGCCCTATAGACACCTTCAGCAAAATACCCATAAATGTAGCTCTTTTTCCATTCGCGTTGTTCCACAGTGTATCACTCGCGCCAATGGGGGAAATCCTAAAAAGAGGGCGCGCCAGCTGGCGCTCTGTGTCAGAGTCGCACTAGCGCCAACCCAGTTGGGTAAAGTTTTTAACAAAAAAACTTTCGAAGGTTCCTTCTAACTTATCCATGAACTGATTCCAGTTTTAGTTAGTTCAGTTGGACTCTGTATCTCCCAAGGAGGGAAGTAGTTCTCCACCTCTCATGGAAGCTTCCTAATGATAAGGACAATCCCATGAATTTGGTGATGGTCTTATCTACTCCTCCTACCTCTATATAAGCTTGTTCTTATCTCTTTGACAAGCTAGTTAGTAATTGCAAGCTCCAAATTCTAAGTCCCAAAGTCTGAGAATTGCTAAGCTCATGCTACAAGAGGCCTTGTTCATCCTCATATGACTATATCTTTAAGGAGGAGATCCATGTCCAAGTAACCAAGGAGAGAGAGGCTTGTTCCTCATCCCCTACAAGATTTGCAAGGCATGTGTTGCTGATCACCCAGCCAAAGGAGGATTTGACGTGAGAACTTCGTTGTATTCTCTTTTGTTTATCAATAATAATAGACGACTATCATTATGGTTCCACTCATGTGTCTTTATAATGTTGCTTGAGTTGTATCCTTTCTCAGTGATACATAGTTGCATTTCTTGGATTTTATGCTTGTATTTGTCTTATTCTTTGCATGTGCAGGTGTCTGTTCACGAGGATCGTGAGGATTGTGACCATCTGAAGCGAAAGAATGGAAGCGACGACTCTTCTATGAATACTAGCGTCGGATTCGAGGTTGGATCTCATCATTGGCCTTTACTTTGCAATTAGGAACCTGCGTGATAGCGTTGTTTGATTGTTGTTAGACTCCATTTAGGCTAGTGGGATCGCCTTTGTCCACATAGAGGATTATCTAGGAAGTTGACTTAGAGACTCCCTTCATGTACCTTGGAGCCTGCATGCCTCAATGGCAGGTTCTTCGTGTTTGACGTGAGGTTTTCATCATTGGCCTCCGATCGGATGATTCTATGGGTGTTCGACATCAGCTCACTGATTCGCATGCCGTGGATTGTACCTATAGTACCTTGAGGACCATTGTCATTATTGGTGGTACCTCTCGCGTCTGTTAACAGTTTTCATTATTGACTGGTAATCATACGATGTTATTGCATGTTCGACTTTGACTCCCATATTCGCATACTTGAACTTGTACTTTGTTCGGGTCAAGATGGAGCGCAAGACCCTGGATTTTGTCTCTTGAGATCGAGGTTGCATTTTGTTGATTATTATCATCACTACATGACTTATTCACTGGATGGTTGTGACCATGTGTGAGTCTATTCATTGATCCTCCCTAGACGGTTGCGTCCATACCTTGGATCCAGATTTTTATGTCCTCTGCATGGATAGCTGCGCCCATACCATGTACATCGTGTATTTGAGATATCGGTTCTACTTCATGCAGGTTCTCCAGCGGCCGTGTTTTCAGTCGACCATGTTCTTGTAAAGAACTTCACCCCTCTCTCTCTCGGGCTTCATGCTTTAGGGGGCATATGTTACACAGTATTTTGTCACCGTCCCTGTTACCCTTTCTCCCGTACATTCGAGGACCTATTCCAGGACCTCTGATAAGTGACATAGCTTGAAAACACCTGCATCGTATCCCCTTGAGTATGTACTTCGTATGCCCTGAAGACACCTTTTGCAAAATACCCATAAATGTAGCCCTTTTTCCATTGGGGCTGCTCCACAGTGTATCACTTGCGCCAATGGGGGAAATCCTCCAAAGAGGATGTGCTAGCTGGCGCTCTGTGTTAGAGTCGCACTAGCGCCAACCCAGTTGGGTAAAGTTTTTAACAAACAAACTTCTGAAGGTTCCTTCTAACTTATCCATGAACTAATTCCAATTTGAGTTAGTTCAATTGGGTTTCGTATCTCCCAAGGAGGGAAGTAGTTCTCCACCTGTCATGGAAGCTTCCTAATGATAAGGACAATCCCATGAATCTGGTGGATGGTCTTATCTACTCCTCCTACCTTTATATAAGCTTGCTCTTTTCCCTTTGACAAGCTAGTTAATAATTATAATTTTCAAGCTCCCAAATCTAAGTCCCAAAGTCTGAGAATTGCTAAACTCATTCTACAAGAGGCCTTGTTCATCCCTATGAGACTATATCTTTAAGGAGGAGTGTTACACTGAAATTTGTCACCATGACTATCTACAGTTAATATGGCTCCATCAATAGTCATATTATCCTCCTTATCAAGCCTCATACCTTTGCTCTCTTGTCAAACTTCAAAAAAGAGAGAAAGTCACTAAAAACATGTTTATCTCTGGGTACGCAAGTTCTCTCTACCTTGCCTGTGTGTACGCATCCCAAACTCATTGTACCTGCGTACTTGTACGCTCTCTAAGCCAAAGGATGGGTGCGTACCCCTGTAAAGGTCAAAAGGCGCGAGTTTCATCTTTAAAAAGTTACTTGTGGTCACTTCTAGAGCCTTCTAGAAGCGTGTTTGACGTGTATTGAGCGCCTCCAGATGGTTCATGCATCCCTATGATAGAGGAACTTATCCCATCAAGAGAGGAGCTACCCCATCCAAAAGAGGGAGTATCCCATTGATGTTGGAACTGAATAACTTCCTCTAGAACACTATAAATACAGGCCTTGGGCCAGAGGAAGGGAGGTTGAAAGCTGAACATTCCAAAGGGTAGATGCTGCTGGAATTAGGACTTCCATTGTAAACTTGTGAGGAGAGATTACCATCCTTTCTTGTTGCCATATTGGAAGTGGGTGAGCTTGTCAAAGTAGAGGAAAACTCTTGCTGGACCCTGGGAGGAACTTGCACAACACCAAGGCTCAGGTTGTAATGGTTTCTTTTTTGTTTCCTTAATACAAATAAGTCCATTCTTCTCAATGAAATGTTGTTAATGAATTGTTTCATATACTCCTTGGTCTATATGTTGAATATGCTTTTTTTTATGGAATATTCAGGTGTTATGTAATCGTTTGATTGTTAGTGTATGCAGGTTTCAAAGTGAAGGAGGAGCTCATCCGGATCAGCGAGGCTGGACTGCTACAATGAGCGTTGGACTTGAGGTAGGATCGAAAAACACTTGGTTTCTCATAGAATGATGTATGTTTAGAGAAGGATTGCTCTTAATTGTCTTGTTTGTCACTAGAGAGTCTTAGACTCCTAGGGAGGTTAGATTTTTCCGCAAAAATAACTCTTTCCGCATGACAAATTGGCCACCATACTGGGGAATCCATTGATGTGCTTGATTTTTCTTTTGAGTATTACTTTGATCTGAAAAGAGTCTTGTTTCTTTTGTTTTTTGATTGCTTGACTGTGTTTTTGGGTGGATTAGCTTTGAGTCTAGTTTGATTTTAGTTTTTCTTCATTTTACAGCAGTACGCACCCTCTGAGTTAGACACAGTGCGCACCTGTACGCACTGTATCTTTGTACACAGAGCGTGCACGCACCTGGTTAAACAGGCTGCCTGCGTACCCTGTTAAAATTAAGAAAATTCCAATTTTATCCATTTTTTTCCCTTTAGATTTTGTTTCTCTTAGTCTTCACTACCCAGATCCACTGGTTGTCTGTCAAAAATCTTCACCTGCACTTGTTCCATTAGTGTCGAAAGTTTTAGTGAAATTCGTTGAAGTTTTAGCATTAGGGTTTTGATTTTATATTGGTCCTGTAGTGACTTTGGGTTTAGAAGTTGTGAAGCCTTAGATATCTCTGGTTTTGTCAGTCTTCTTAGGAGTCGGACCAGTCGTAAAGTCTACCCGCGTGAGCGACCTACCTTTGCGTTGCCTCTTTGCAAAATTTCAATATAGCTTGTTCATTTAAAGCTGTGAGTTTCATTTTCAAAAAGAACAAAAAGAGATTGAGTTTTTGTTTTGATTAGTTTGTGATTCTGCATAAACTAGTCCTTGGACTAATTGTCGCCAAGTAAAACATCCCGGAATCATCTTAGTAGGCTTTTGCTTCTTAGATTTACTTGTTAGTGAAAGATTAGGTAAATTTCCTTTGATTTGCTTTTGAGTGAATTTTCATAGATTTTCATAGATCTTGAAATTGCTTTGATTAGATTAGTTTTACATGCTTTTATTAAATAGGAAGATATCAACAATCTCCTTTGCAAAGTTTGCTTTAGAGTAGCATTTGACGACTTTGAAAGAGAAAGGAATTTTTTCGTGAAGTAAAGAGTGGTCATGTTTTGTGCACTTTGAAAGATAAAGAGAATTGTTTCTTTGATTGTCTATTAAGAAATTTGTTTTATCGAAATTTTGCATTCTCTCAACTCTCTTAATTAGAAAATTCATTGAAAAGAAAAAATAGCGTAAATCATCTTAGGTGCATCTTTTAGAGAATTGGAGTCGATTCTATACACCATCAAGTTTCATCTCCATCACCTTTGTCTTAAAGAACAGCCATTAAAATCAACGCTTAAATTAAAATTAACTGAGAAATTTTTATGTTTCTAGGGATCTAAAGCACCAATATAGATCAGGCTAGTGTATTGGAGTAGGTGAGTAATTAACTCTCCAAGACTATAAAACCAAACAAGTAGCTTATCTTGTGATAGGATAAATCCAGCTGTTACATTTATATTTTGGGAAAGCTCCTCTTAAAGGAGAAGCACGAGCTCATGTCCGAACCAGTGAGGGGATCAATCCTCCCTCATTGGGAACGACGCCAGACACGCACGTATTACAAATGGTAAACCTCAGATTATTGTTGAGGATCGAGGGGATCACTTATCGGTAAACCTTGGATTGACCATTGTCAAGGAGCCGGTAAGGGGATTGAGCTTGTTACTCTGCCCTTGCGTGCTGTCGGAGTGTAGACTGTTCCC
>APFE031641857.1:68144-79627 GCA_000404065.3 Pinus taeda
TGCCAAGATTAAACAGTTTGGACAGACTTCTTTCTCTATTCTACAATAGAAAATTGAAACATGGCATGATCTAGATTAGACTGTTGGACCATCCATCAAAATTTAGTAAACATGAAGGAATGTACACACCTTGCCTTATCTTGGAAATATGGGATCTTTGCATCAGCAAAGCAGAGCATATTTGGTATTTGAATTTTCCAATCATGAAATATGAAACCTATTGGTATAGCTATCCAACACTGTTCAAATCTTCTTTTGAGGGAGAAGATAGCAAAGACTGATCATTAGAGGGCTGCATGTCTGTTATGTCTTCCTTAGTTAATTCCTGCAGGTCTGCGACAATCTCATCAGCCGGTACTATAATAGCAGCCTTGCCTTTAATCTTTTTGGGTTGTTTTGTTTCCTTTTGTTTGACGGGCTCGAGCACATCAATTGTTCTAGTCCTCAGTTTTTATTTCCTATGCACCTCATACACAGCAGAATCATAGCCTTGCTTAAAATCAAAAGACTCTCCAGACTTAGTCTGAAATTGATTTACATCATGGTAGTCTTGGTATTCTTGAGTCAAAAACATTTGTTGCTCATTTTTCAAATCTATCATGTTCATGTGAGTCTCCTCTATTGGCTCACTGGATGTGGATGCTTCTATGTAGTTTTCTTGGAAAGGAGTTCTTATATCATGGTTGGGGCTAGACCTACCAGCGTTTTTGTTCTCAGTTTTCCTGAAATTTGGGTTCCTTATGGTGTTGGGCTGTTGTCCTCCCCATGATGATTTCCTCTCAACGCTCTCCACTCTATCTCCCAACTTGTGCATGCCACTGATAATAGCATCTAGTTTGTGGTCTAAGGCTGAGGGTTCTTCCTTGAAGGTGGTTCTTCTTTCGGTTCTAGCTCTGTTTCTTTTGGCAATTAGGTTTTGCTTCCACACTAACACCAACGTCTTTCATTTCTGCCAGGCTTTGAGGGACTCTTTCCCTTAATTGATAAGCCATATCGGTATCAAAACCATCAGAGAATTTATATAAAGCAAGATTAGGCAGAGGCCTAAGGTTCTGTGGGATTGCATTGTAAACATTGTTAAACCTTGCACAGTAGTCTAACACAACTTCATGAGGGCCTCTTTTGATGGTGTCATATTCAGATAATATGTGCAAGGGGTCTTTATTTTTCTCCCATCTGTTGATAAATGACTGGTATAAGGCTTCTGGGTCTGCTATGGAGTTGGCTAGGAGTGCTCTAAACCAAGGCCTGACATCACCTGTCAAACTTTGGACAAAAATATTCATTCTCACAGCATCATCGTCAATCTCATAGCTCTCAAAGTAAACCTGCATTTTATTTGTATGCTGAAGGGCCGTGTAGGCACTTGTGCCATCAAAATAAGTTATTTTAGTCTGGTAATCCTGAGGCATAGCCCCAGGATTTGCAGGCAGTTGTAAAGGGGCATATCTATTAGCCATATTCACAGGGATAAATGGAACAATAGGGATAAGTGGAACAACTGGAGCAACTGTGATAATAGGAGTAGTAGTGGTGGTATGAGTAGTGAACGAAGGTGTGGGCGAGGTGCTTGGAGAGGCAAATGATGAAGTAGTGGATGAACGAAATAGAACTTTGACAGGGGTCGGACTCCTTGGCCGAACTTTCTCAGGACTAGAATGAGTTAAATCCTCTCTTCGCTCTAGCTTCTTGAGGTTTCTTGGGATTAAATTTGGATTTTCAGAAGTAGCTGGGGGCTTTGGGTCCGGATTTGACCTTGTATAACGTAAATTCCTTTTGGGAGCTAGCTTCTAGCTTGTTTTGTTGAGGAGTTTTCTAAGAATATTGTTTAAACAAAAACTTTCTTAAAGGTCAGATTCTTCCTCAGCGGACCTGTCAGACTAGACTTGTGAGATTATCTGAGGATGCTCCCTAGTGGAGTCGTCATTATGCTATCACGCAATTTGTCCCTAATCCCATGAAAGGGATATGGCCGAGGTAACCACAAACCAATCTTTGGATTATAGGTTCTAGCCCACCTGTAATCAGAGAGGGCTCTCTCTTAATGATTTTAGCTTTATTGATGATGATTTTAGGATAGTTATTGGGTTCAGGGGGTTTTGTTTGTGTTTGGGTAGAAGGAGGTTACTTTCAAGTAGAGGGGCAATGCATAGTGTGACAAGTTTCAAACCATTGGGCATGGAGTCGTGGAGTAAGACTACTGGTGCATTTTGTTGGTCACAAGAGGAAAAAGGAGCAAGGTAGTTGCTCATGAAACAATACTTGAGGTAAATGAAAATGGATTGCAGGCTAAGAAATGAGAGGCAACAAAGAATCTCTCAATCAGGTTAGCAGAAGGAAGATAAACGAGCTCTACCTAGGAGCAGCTAATAATTCCTAGTTAACAGTCATTCATATGTGAAATAGAACAAATATGAGCCATAAGGAATCCATATTTATGCCTAAATCAAGAGGAAAACATTAAGAAGCCACAGAAATTGAGCATAGAGCATAGGTAAGCAAATTCTAAACCAAAATTTTGTTCTGTGACTTGAGCATATGTGAAATTGAAATAACAAAGGTAAGGAGCACTTATTGATTCTGAAAGCAGCACAAGATTTCCCTCATTCGCTCTTCAGAGACATCAACAACACATCAAATAGTCCATTCTCCAAGCTTTCAACAATCTTTGATTAAGTGAAACATATCAGATACAGAGCGAGTCTCTCTTGGAGTGCATTAACCAACCCTCCAACCCCCTTTTCTCAATACAGAGGGTCGTATATATAGAGAAAATATCTAAGAAATATTTATTACAGAAAATCTTAAACAGATCTGAGGGAAATGAGTGCTTTAATTTATCTTATCTTGAAGTAAATGCATGAAATATTTATCTAAGTGCTGCGTTTAGGCAGCTGCCTCAAAAATGAGTAGGAATGTGTTCTTTGTTGTTATGTGCTGGCCATTTATCATAACTGCGCATTGGTCTCTGCTCCACTGCTCTTGAGTGGTTTTGATGTGCATTAACTGTGATCTGAAAGTCTCAAGTGGCTTTACGACGTTCTTGGACTTTGATAGAGGCTTTTAATGTTCACCTGCTTTGATATTTGTTGATCTGATACTCTTTGCCGCTTCACTGATACTCTTTGACATGAAATTTGGCTTCATCTCCTCTGATATCTTTAACTGGTCAATTCGCTCCTTTCTGCTTTCTTTCAGGCAAAATAATTACTACAAACCTGCGCTAGATTGAGGCTTTTACATTTTGGCCATTTTTTCTTGGCGATGCACGATTAGTGTTAAGCGTTAATAGCGCATCGAAAACTGCCTGAAATTTTCATTCTGGGCTTTCTAAGCAGCGATTTCGCCTTTGCACGCCTTTCTTTCTGTGGATGACATCAGCATGACGTCAGCGGTGGGACCCAGTACGACGGGTGATGTGGCAGGGTGATGTGGCACGGGAAAAAATCCCATCCCCAGATGCTAATCATCGACAGGTTTGGAAGGGAATAGACCCACCCACCGTAGATCTAGGGTGCGGGAAATCGGACGGATGGCAGAACAAAAAAGGCAGCAGAAGGATAAGGGACAGGGCCTATATATATATATATATATATATATATATATATATAAATAAAATATATATATATATAATATATATATATATATATATATGGCGTGGACTCATATGAAATGTCGATCACTGATATGTGATTGGCAACAGACCATCGACGATGAACCATATCGGCAACGCACATGCATGTTTTGTTTTGTCATAGCGATACTCCGATCAACGAAATCGTTGTCGGCCAAGCCAATAGGGGGCACACTTATGCGTTGTTTTGATACACGACTCCCCTCCCGAATGCGATATCGCATCGGAAGGGGTCCAATAGAACCTTTTTGCAATTAGAGCAAGGCCCAAGGTAAGTGATGAGGGTTTTTATGATCGGAAGAAAATTTTTTTGATGTTTGAGGGGATTTCAAGGCATGGGAAGAGGTCCGATATGCATGAGAAGATGGTTTGAGGGGGGAAATGAGGGTTCTTGCTGAGTTTCAAATAAACTTAGAAATTCCCAAGTTTACTTATGGTTATATTTCAACCAGGGGGAGGGGATAATTATATAGGGGGTTATTAACATAGCTTTAGTAGGGGAAGGGAAAATAGATAGGGAGTTACATAGTAGAGTTAGCAGTCAACATGACAATGATGAGAACAAGCGCTAAGTATGTAAATATTAGGCTATCAAGGAGAAGTAAAAGTTTGTGGGGGCAGTATGGACTTTCCTTGAGTAAAATAGATCTTTACCAAGGCTAATAATATGAAGAATGATGAATCTAAGAGGTATCAAGCAGATCTTGACCTCTTTAGGGGAAGTTAGTGAGTGATTTGGGGAAGAGGAAGAAGGAGGGAGTTAGACATGCCTCGTTTGAAGTCCTTTAAATGGAAAAATGCCTCCAACTTGTGATCTAAATAGATATGACACTTTGAAAACATTAAATGGATCACATAGCTTGATTTCTGCAACCACAAAGCTACTTACCCAGCCTACTTACCTAACATTTTTTATTCTGTTGGTTTGGGTGCACCTGAACTAGCAAACTCAGCTTTTCAAATTTTTCTCTTTGTCCTCCTATCTACATCTACACTTATTTCATCCAAGCGCTCAGATTAGGCTGTTGAGCACCCTTGCTTCTCTACCTATCTAAGAATCTGCCAAGATTAAGCTGTTTGGACAGATAATGATTCTCTATATTATACAACAGGAAATTGAAACCTAGGGAGACCATGATTAAGCTGTTTGGGCCTCCTTTTAACTGAAAATTCTTCAAAAATGGAATAACTCATCAAAATTGGAATATAGCAGTGGCACTTAGGCTAGCACCCTCTCATGGCATCCTTCCTTGGCCTTTTTTAGCAAATATGGAGCATTGCAGTATGCATAGTACGACATATTTGGCATGTAAAAATGTCGATCATGAAAGATGATTAACCTGTTGCAATAGGAGGCTAACATGTCCATGAAGTAGTCTTCATCTTATATGCAACATGTTGTCCATGATGTTTGGTATCAATGTTTTGCATGAAATCAACCGTATCTATCCAACATCCTCATCCGTATGTATAAAATCCATCTCCTCAAAGTGAAGACATCCTCTCACCAAACCGAACTCTCGATGTGCCACATCTAGGTTCATGAGGCAACTTCCATCATATCTGCAATGTGCCATCCCTCAAGTCTATCACAGAAACAAGTATACACTTGTCTTATCACCCATGTGTAAAAATTGGTTAAGTCTCAGCTCAACCTATGACCAAGTGTTTCCACCAAGGCATCACCATCATTGCAACTCCATCACTCCAAATCCACCATAATATGAAGTCCCTAAAAGTCACAACCTCATGTCATCATGAGCTTCATGAGTCATCTCCAACCAACATCCTAGCAAGCATACATGTCTCGGCCCAATGGTCTCTACAAGATGCCTTTGCTCTCCATGTACTAGGAATGCTCCATAGTCTACTAAAAGAATCTAACCAAGTCCATGGCCTTGACGTAAAAGAGTGCACAACCTCTCCATCAGCTCCTAAGTAAAACATATCCATGTCACATCAGAAAATCCACCTCCAAAAATCCCTTCCTTGGCACACCCCATTGGATGTCCATATGTGACACCTCTACAAGTGCTTCTGCATAATGTTCTTACATAAGGATACCATTCTCCATGCTTCCAACTTGATGTCCTTTTTGCAGAAAATGGGTTTTGTAGGGATTATGACCTTCGGAGAATGGTAGGGGCACACATCAGGGCCATGCCAATCTGAAGAAATTCTACTTGAAGAATCAAGTGATTTGGAATAAAGAATTGCAGAATGGAGCAAGGACTTGTTCAAAATGAGGGATGCTATTCATGCTTTGGTCAAGGAAGGGATCTCTAACATGAATGGTGATAAATCCTATCGACTTGCAGGGAAAGTGGACTTGTTTGATGCATAACTCAAGGAGTTGAAGGTAAGGCAAAACTTGCTTCGAAAAAAGCTCGAATGGCTAACTCTTGAAAAAAAGCAGCTCATAGATTTCATTCATGAGAAGGAGAAAGCTATAGATTGTGATGATAAGGAAGAGAAAGTCATGATGGTTGAGGATGTTGCAGATATGACAACAATGGAGGATGAACTTGAAATTGTTCAAGTTGGACAAGGATCGTGAAGTTTGCAGACATTTGTGGTTGAAAAAAACTCACAAGGAGGAGCCTCATCATAAAGTAAGTACTTATACTTGTGTTTCAGTTGAGATTTTGGTAGATGGGTCATATGCAAGGAAGTGCAAAACCAATTCTCCAATGCTATGGAGGATCGTACCATGTATGTCTACAATGAGACCTTACATGGAGAGGTAAGGACCATATACTATTGCAGGACTTGTTGGGGCTATTTATGACCTTATGGCAGAAGGAGAAAATTCCCATCACAAGGGAGGAACATGAATGTAATGCCCACAGGTTATTGTGGCATTTGGGTGGCATGGGCACACCCATTAGCTGCATTTAAACAAAGGAAATGAGAGGTGAGAAGTAGGTGACTCGTTGGGCAGTAGCAAGCTAGGAGGTGACTCGGCAAGCATGTGTGTGCTCGACAAAGGCGACGAGCTCGCGAGAGAAAATGCGAAGTCAAAACCAAAATACAACTAAGTGTAAACTGTATATTATATGTGGGTGGGTGGTAGTTGGTGTGGGTAACCCTACCCCAAGTTGACGGTGGAAAACATGAATGGCGGGTAAGCTTGGCTCATGGCCGAAGCCTTCATCCAAATGAGTTGAAACTTGTATATATTATTGGAGATGCAGTGTGGAAAAACAAGCGAAGATGTGCAAGAATACAAAAGACTTATCTCTGCGATGGGGAAGTCTTGGCGAGGGAAATGGGCCTACATGATGGGCAAGCTAAATGCATGCTTCAATGGAATGACTGTCTGTAGGGTGACATGAGGTGCACATACCTGGTGGGTGTGGAATGGTGTGCGATTGACAATAGGGAAGCCGAGGGCGAGAGCACCCACTATTTGGACAATCATGTGGAGGTGTGGATGGGGCAATTCATGGAGCGAGCGCCCACCAAATGAAGGTTTGATTCCACGGAAGTCTGAAATGGGTGAAGCCACATGATGAAGGGTGCAGGAAAAATGTAGACAACATCCAAGGTGAAAATAGGGAAATCAGGTGAGGCTGAATGGTGGAATGGGTGGAGGCTGAGCTACATCACAACTGAACATTGGAAATTTGTATAACGTCGATTGAAGGTTTCCTCCTGGTGAATGTAAAACAAGGTTTATAATATAAATATTAGTTGCATATGGTTAATTGTCTTCTACTGGTAAATGTTTATCTAATGTTATTCCACACATTAAATTTTTAATATGGTTAATGAAGTGAAAGTTAGGCGTAGTTCGAGAAACATGTTAACAAATGAAAAAGTTGAGTGTTTGGTTGATGCCACATGTAGGCCAATTTATGAAAAAAGAATTAGGGGCATGACAATTCGTATCTGAAGAAATTGCAGAGACCAAGAACGTATGTAGTCTGAAGTTGTGGAGAAGTCATGGATTCATAATCTAGGTTTCATAGACTTGGGGGTTCATGGCAAGACCATTCATGTGATGGTGGAGATGGGAGTCATGCATAACTTCATGATGGCACGGCTAGAAAAAGAATTTGGAATGAAGATTTTCCCATTGAATATCGAAGTCTAGGTAGTGAACTCGAGTGCTAGAGTGGCAGGTTTGACACAAGGTGCCTGTGCAGATTAAATATTGGCAAGGTTAGTTGGACTTCATGGTGATGTAGATGAACGATTTATATAACAGGATCATGGTTGTGGTTGATCGTTTTTCCAAGTATGTTTTCTTTGTTCCAACAAAGATACATTTTGGAGCCATGAAAACTCCAAAGTTGTTCTTTAAGAACATAGTTAAGTACTGGGGAATACCATTGAGCATTGTTTCAGACCGACATCCACGATTTATAGGCAAATTTTGGACCACATTGTTCAAGCTAGTCAGGACAGATTTGTTGATGAGTTCCAGTTACCATCCGTAAATAGATGGAAAAACTGAGAGGATCAACACACTATTGGAGGACTACTTGAGACATTATGTGACAACTCATCAGAAGAATTAACTTGAACACTTGGATGTAGCTCAGTTCAGCTACAACATACAGAAGAGTTCTGCAAGAGGGTATAGTCCATTTGAGTTAGTGAATGGATAGATGACAGTCGCACTGGATACCATAGTGATGGGAGGTATTTTTAGGAATCCTCATGTGAAGAAGTTCATGAAGTCTTGGGATGAGCCCTTGCAGTTAGCACGGGTGTACTTGCACGAAGCTGCAAGGAGAATGAACAAATGGGTAGATAAGGATTGAGGGGATGCACACTTCAGTGTGGGAGATATGGTATTCCTCAGGATTACCGGAGATCAGTTTCAGCCACCTAAAGGGAATATGAGATCGTTGACGAGGAAGTATGAGGGACCATTTTGGGTTATGAAGTGAGAGGGGGAGGTTGCCTATGAGTAGGAGCTTTTGCGCCATATGCATATGAAACATCCTTTTTTCCATATCAATCATTGGAAGAAATGTCGACTTGATGTAGAACATCCAAACAGAGTGGAGCCATCAAGGGGACCAACAATGATTGTCGACAGGACAAACCTTGTGATGGAGAAGATTTTGAATCTTCAGACAACAAGAATTAGGAGTCACATAAAATGAGAATTTCTTGTTAGATGGAAGGATGCAATGGAGGAGGATAGCTAGGAAATGGAGCACTCACTTTAGAGAAGGAAGCAAAAGATTGACGATAGGAAGCTACGGAGGATAGGAAAATTGCTGAGGATGGAAATGACCTTAGGTGGGGGAGAATGTAACACCCACAGGTTATTGTAGCATTTGGGCAGCATGGGCACGCCCATCGAGCACATTTAAATGAAGGAAATAAGATGTGAGCGACGAGTGACTGGTTGGGTAATGGCGAGCTGGGAGGTGACTCGGTGAGCGGGCACACACACGGCGAAAGTGGTGAGCTAGCGAGGGAAAACAAAAATTCAAAACCAAAATACGACTAAGTGTAAACCACATGTTATAGGCAGGTGGGCGGTCCTGGGTGCGAGCACCCCTACCCCGAGTTGACAGTGGAAAACATGAACGGTGGGTTAGCTTGCCTCATGGCCTAAGCCCACACCCAAACTAGTTGACACTTGTATATATTGGCAGAGATGGAGCGTGGAAAGAGAAGAAAAGGAGTGTGAGCATCCACAATACATAGCTCTATAGTGGGGAAGTCTTGGCAAGGCAAATGAGCCCGCACAACGACAAGCTAAATGTAGGCTTCATTGGAATGACTGTAGGCAGGGTGACACAAGGTGTGCACACCTTCCAGGTGTGGAAAGCTGTGTGGTTGGCAATAGAGTGGGCTAGGGCGAGGCCACCCACTGGTTGGACAATTGTTCAAAGGTGCAGTTGGGGTGACTAATGGAGCGAGCGCCCACCGAATGAAGGGTCAACATGACAGAAGGATGAAACGGGTGAAGCCGCATGATGAAGGATATGGGAAGAATGTAGGCAACGTCCAAGGTGCGAACAAGGTGTTCAGGTGAGGGTGAACATTGCAGTGGCTGGAGGCCGAGCTACATGATAGCTAAATGTTGGAAATTTGTATAAAGTCGATTGGAGGTTTTCTCCTCGTGAATGTTTATTTAATTTTATTCTGCACATTAAATGTTTGATATGGTTAATGAAGTGAAAGTTAGGCATAGTTCGGGAAGCATGAGTTGAAAAGATGAGCTCGGGTGTAGGTGCCCAGTGGAAGGAACAATGGGTGAGGATGAACGGGAGAATCGGAGAATGGTGAACCGACAAGCATTTGGCATATAGAGTTGTGCCGATGGGTGATTCGTGCGGGCACTCTCGACATGACAACATGGTCAATGGTTGGTGGTGAACGCAGTTGTAGTGGGAGCTAGGAGAGCGTGCCTGGGTGTGGTGAAACGTGAACGAAGTAAATATGCGACTGGTGGGTGAGTTGGTTAACGAACTCAGATACGGGTAAATTTTGAATGGTTTGGGTAGTCGTGATGGGTGCACCAGAATGAAGGTCGTGTTGTGCAACAAGGCGTTGGTGAATGGTGGGTCTTGCACGGGTGAACGATGATGGGCGACACGATGAAATGATGAACGAGTGACATTGGTTGGTGGCTGGGAAAGGCTGCATGATAGGTGCAAGAAGGTGAATTTGTATATGTGTAAAGGTGAAACTTGGGGTTTCCCTCGGTTGTAACCTTATATGTGAATTCTTAATATTAACATTATTGATACGTGTAGACTCATAATTACCAGGCGGCCGGAATAAACTTTTCCTTGAGTTTGTTGTGGAAAAATATGAGAGTGAAATTGAACTCTTGGGAGCTCAAAGACAGTCTTATGATTTCCGCAATCCCCAAGATTTTTACCAAAATCTTCCTCCTCCAGTTCACAAGGAAATAGTGTTGTCTCCTGAATTACAGTTTCAGTATGATCTGGGTTCCAAGGGAAGGACAGAAGGATCATCAAATAGGGTCATTACCGAAGATTCAGCTACTCCTTCCGACCTAGAGAACCCGGAATCATGCCGAAGCCTCCATTCCCCTATTCAGGAGGGAACATTGTTGCCTGAGGACCTGCAGATTCTGGGTGATCTGGGTTCCAAGGGAAAGACAGAAGGATCATCTGCTAGGCTCATCACCAAAGATGCAGCTGCTCCTTCCGACCCAAAGGATCCTGAGTCATGCCAAAGTCTCCCATCCTCAACTCAGGAGAAGATGCTGCTACCTACTCATTCACAAACTCTGCATGATTCTATTGACAAGACAGAACGGTCGACTGCCAGGCTTACCACCAAGGATGCAACCGCCCTGTCTGTCCAAGAAGAAGCAGAAGAAGTTCTCTCACAGGGTAAGTTCATCGATCCAATCGCAGATTACATGGAACTTTGGCTTAACAAAATTTTGTTAACATGTTTTCTCAGTGAAGACCGCATGCTTCAGCAGCAAGTGATAGAGGCCGCAATTTTGGTTATAAAAGCATATGCCCGAATGATGCTTTTACATTCAGAAACGATGAGTCAACAAGTTTATCTCATTTCACAGTTACTTAAATGGCTGCACTGGTTGTTTGATTTCACCTAACGACAAAGTAACTGTTGGTTAGGGTAGGTAGGTAGAAGGAATAAAGCGACTGAAGAAAATAAGTTTTGCAGAAGACAGCAAGAAATTAAAAACCAAGGCGTTCTGGCCTACTTTTCTTGACTTCTCACAAGGAGAAGCCATCCCCGAGTGGAGCCACTGTTAGCTTCCTACTGCAGCAGGGTATGCATTTTTCATGATTGGCATTTCACAGGCCAAATATGTCGTACTTTGCTTGCTGCAATGCTCCATATTTTCTCAAACAGTCTCCAAATGAAGAAGGCT
>APFE031641872.1:2149-14989 GCA_000404065.3 Pinus taeda
TTTTGGACCCTATATTAGGTTGGGCGAACCTACCTATGGTTTTCGGTCCATGGTTTTGGACGCGATGGCTTTTCGGTCTATGGTATTGGATGCTTCGGCATGTATAAATATGTATTGTAACATTGAAAGGAATATAATGAAAAATCAAGATGATAGTCTCGGTTTTGAGATCCAGTGGGAAATCTCTGTATATATATGTTTTATGTGTTATGCTCTTGCATTTTTATTTTTTCTGTGATTTAGAATTCGTATGCAGGTAATTTCTGTACGGGGTTAAAACCTACAATAGTGACACTACTAAAAATGTATTGACAAATTTAGTAATTGCTTTGTATAAAATATACATAATTTTATATTAAAAATTAAGTGAATTGCACATCTCCTTCTTCTTAAGAACATTTTTTCTTCCTTTCAATTACTTCTTCTCTTTATGATTGAAATCTTTTATAATGGTTGACATTCAAATAAATTTTTGTTATTTTCTCTTTTAATATATACATATATCTAGATTTATTAATTAATATGATATTAAAATTAATTTTTTTGTTTGTCAACTTGTCTGTGTCCTCCAAAGATGACTACAAGCTTAACCTTTGGCTTGAGAAATTGTGACCTAGACACATCTAAACAATCAAAATTACTCAAGGATCACACTCATCTTGGGTTACACCAACCCTTAACATGACTAGATTTTTGCACACATAGTGTTGAACCAATGACCTTAACATCACAGATTGACTTAATAGTACTTATGTGCTGAGGGCATATAGTATTTAAATTGTTTGTTTATATCTCTTTCTAAAATTGATGTAAAATTATGTTATTTAACAGGGACATCCAATTATTTTATTTATCGTTGGGTTTAAGGGTGAAATATTTTTATTACACTGAGAGACACATTCTACATTCCAACATGAGGGTGATGTGTGATTTTTCTTATACTCAACCTCAAGTTGTTTCACCAAACCTCAAATCATTTCTTCACTCATTCTACGGTCAAGTATGAGGGTGATGTCTAATTCCGTCCATGCTGACATCAAATTGACATGCATCCCTTTTAAAATAGAAATAGCTAAATAAAATATAATCGAGGCTATAATAAAAAGCAAAAGTGAATATACATGTTTGGTTGAATTTAATTAAAACCATTATAAAATGTCAATAAATTTGATGGGAAACCTTACTTGTCATGTAATTTTTTTTATGGCGAGTCTCTTTTTAAAATTGCACATATGGCATTCCATATCTATTATTTCCCATCATTGGAATAATATATATATTATATGCAATTTTGTTTATTTTTTGTCATAAACAAAAGAGTTAATTTAGTTAGTAAAATGCCCATTATTGGACTAATATATATTATATGCAATTTTGTTTATTTTTGTCATAAACAGAAAAGAAAATTTAGTTAGTAGATAACATTTAACGTAATATCATTGAATTGAAAAAGTTCAGATAAAATATTTGATATGTCATATATAATAAGGAATACAACACGATTAAAAAAATGAAGAAGAAATATTTTATTTTAATTATTGGAGATTATTTTTTGTTTGTATCTCTTGAATATACTCAGATATACCAAAAAGGAATTCCTTTGCAGCCATGTGATTTGTATATGATGTGTAGTATTTATTATTTGGTATGTTGGGTATAAGTAAAGACATTGCAAATGAGAAAAGGGATTCATATTTTGAGAGATGTAAGTCTTCTTGCACAACCCAATAAACTATTTGCATAGTTGTGATTGCACTTTGCTTGCTTTTGTCATCAATGCACACTTTCTTTTCAAGGATAGATTTTGTTTTTTTTCATTTCCATATATCCATTTATCTTGCGAAAGTTTATGGATGCTCAAATTTTCATGAACAACAAATTAATCATATTTCATTGTAGAGCAACCAACATCGATCCGCCATGGTCGAGGTGCCTTATGTGCTTCACAATATATACATTTCATAACTACTCTTCCTTTATGTATTGTCACTCTCAAGCACTTGTACTTAGTTTTCCATTTGTCACGAAACTCTTGTTTCACTATCATATTTTTTTTCTTTTGAGTGCTAGGTTCTACACTTTTAATTTCTTCAATGCATGGTGATGGAAACTTAATTAATTGAGAGGAGGGTGAGTGGGACAAGAACCAGTTTAGTTGTTAGGTCCCTATAATACTAGTGATTCCCCCATTACTATTGTCTTTGTATCCCTTATTGTTATTGTTGTGCTCCTATTGTCCCCATATTGTTATTATTGTGACCCAGATAATCCCTCTATTGTTATTTTTGTGCCTTTATATTATTATTGTTAGGTCGGCTTGGTTATATTGTGACCCCTTACACTCCTATATATAGAAAGGAGGTTTTCTCATTTGAATCATCCAAGTATTGTTCATTTGTGTCATATAAAGGAGGCTTCCACCTCATAGAGGTTGAATTCTAAGGTGTTGATCTATCTTTTCTATTTTTTTGTCAGCTAGTTTCATAATAGTTGGTATTAGAGCTTTGGATTCTAGTGTTTCGCTGCTCTAAACAGGTCATCGTGGAATTTTTGTTATAACTTTTTTCTCTGACGTTTCAGAATCTAAAAAAAATTTCCATTTGAGAAGAAAACGGTCTCAACCTCGGCTCCAAATTTTAGATCCTCTCTCGCTATATTTGTGGAGATATGATTTGAGGAAGTTATGTTTTTTGTAGACCCTCGAATTACATTCCAAATAGTTCACCTTGGAAAAATCGTCATAACTTTTGCTCTAAGCATCAAATTGAATTTTCGTAAGAAGTTACAAAAATTGGACAGACTGTAATTTGCTTTTGTATCATTTTTAGAACCTAAGGTTGAAACTGTGGCCCGTGGCACGTTGTACAATTTCGCTCTACTGAACGAGTCTATACTCAAGTCATCTTGGAATATTTGGCATAACTCTTCATTGGATAATCCAATCTTCATCAGACTTGCATGGTTAGAAATATTACTTAGAGTGTTACCACAGGAAGAAATTTCAGACCTAGGAGATCCAAAATTACATAGATACATCAAATTCAATATCAAGCTCCTACAAAGTGAAAAAAGGTGTGCAATTTTTTTTTGATTTTTTGCAGAAGCTTGGTTTGAAAAAATAGTTTGAAGGAATTCAAAGGGCATAGTGAAGCATTATTATCAGTAATTGATGCCCTGAAGAAAGAAAATGAAAACACCTAGTAAGCAACCTGAAATCTCTAGCATGACTCGTGAAGAAGAGGAAGAAATGCAACATGATATATCAAAATTACGAGACCAAGTGCAACAAATTTCACTCACACAAAAAGTAATAGAAAATAAGATGGATCGTTTAAAAAAATACAAAGAAGCTAAGAGGGATGGTTTAAAGAAAGGCATGGAAGCTAAGATGGATGGTTTAAAGAAAGGCATAGAATCTAAGATGAATGATGTGGAAGCTAAGATGGACAGCGTGGAAGCTAAGATGAATGGCATGGAAGCTAAGATGGACGGCATGGAAGATAATATGAATGGAGTGGAAGCTAAGATGGATGATTTAAATAAAGTCATGGAAAATTTGCAGACAAACTTGGAAACAAATTTGACAAAGTTTCTACAAGAAATGCTTACTTATGGCGAAAGGGTAGTAAAAGAAACTCATGATGAGAAAAAAATAAATGTTAATCATGATTTCATAGACTCTAACGTTGGATCAAAGAACCATCATGTTCGAAAGATCGATATGAGGAAGTTTGATGGCAAGGATATCGGAACATGTATACTACAAATGGATCAATTTTTCAATCTCCATAATGTTCAAAACACACAAAAGGTATGCATTGCAACTTTATATTTGGAACCAAATCAGTTTGTATGGTATTGATGGCTTTGCTCTCATAAACAAATTTTTTCTTGGGCCATTTTTATGGATGAAATGATAGACATTATGAGGATACAAAAAGAAACACATTTTTTAGGCAATTGATAAATCTTAAACAAAAGGGTTCAATGATGGAGCACATTGAGGACTTCCAAAATTTAATATAAGGGTGAAAGATATTCGAGAGGAGCATAGGATTGATGTGTTCATAGGGACTTTAAAAGATAATGTCCAACATGAGGTTCTCCTTTGGGGACTAGATTCACTGGAGAAGGTATTCAAGTTGGCAAGAAAAATAGAAAGCAAAGTTATGGCAACAAGGAAGCCTACCACTCACAATCATAAAGATGGAAGTGTTACTACCCCTAGCCATCCACAACCTACAAGGTTGACACCACAACAATTGGAAGAAAAAAGAGCAAAAGGGATTTGTTATAGTTGTGATAGAAAATACACTAAAGGTCATAAGTGTGATGAGAAGAAATTAGTTTACATAGATTGTGAAGAGGAGGAAGAAAAGGTACAAGAAACATCAAAAGAAGAGGATATACACCAGGAACAAACCCTAGAAAAAGAAGAAATTAATCCAATTATATCTTGTAATGCATTGGCTGGAATTACTACTCCTCAAACTATCAAGATAGAAGGGCATATCCAGAACAAAAAGGTAATAGTCTTGATTGATTCGGGAAGTACCCATAATTTTATTCATTGTAAGATAGCCAAGGAATTCAATTGCTTCCTATATTCAACACCAGAGTGTCAAGTGATGGTTGTAAGTGGAGGAACGATAAATTGCTCAGGAAAGTGCCATAATATCAAGCTATCCATTGGAGAATATGTATTGAATAGCCCAATGCTTTCCATTCCAATGGGTGGTGCTGATGTTGTACTAAGAGTCCAATGGCTACAATCGTTGGGTACAATAGCTTTTAATTTTCAAGAACCTTTCATGAAATTCTCTTCAGAAGGAAAGGAAGTTGAATTAAGGGGTATCACAGGGAAATTGGGAAAGATAATTAGCTCTAATGGAATGACAAATCTTCTAATGAAAGAATAATGAGGCATAATTGCACAATTATGTTCACTAGAGGTTACCACATGGAAATCATACATTTCTCCAGATCTCAAAAATGTCTTGGACAATCATTCCAAGGTATTTGAGACTCCCAAAGGCCTCCCACCTATTCATGATCATGATCATGCTATTAATTTGATTCCAGGAAGTGTTCCTCCAAACATCAGGCCTTACAGAAATCCCTATGTCCAAAATAGTGAAATTGAAAGTATGGTTATAGAAATGATAGAGGTTGGTATAATTCAACCTAGTCAAAGTTCTTCCTTTGCTCCAGTAATATTGGTTCACAATAAGGATGGATCATGGCACATGTGTCCCGATTATAGGGAGCTCAACAAGCTCACTACTAAATATAAATTTCCCATTCTCATCATTGATGAATTATTGGATGAATTGCATGGATCAATTTACTTCACCAAGTTTGATTTCTTTCAGGATATCATCAAATCAAAATGAATACTGAAGACATTCCGAAAAAAACATTTAGAACTCATGAGGATCATTATGAATTTTTGGTCATGCCTTTTGGCCTTACTAATGCACCTTCTACATTTCAAGGTTTGATGAATTCCATTTTGAAACCTTTCCTTAGAAAATTTGTGTTAGTATTTTCTGATGATATACTAATCTACATCAACTCTTGGAAGGATCATGTCCAACATGTTGACATGGTGCTCAAACTATTGGAGGAGAAACAATTATATGCAAAAATCTCCAAATGTTTCTTTGGAGTAAATGAGGTGGAATATCTAGGTCATATTGTATCTCATGAAGGTGTTAAGGTAGACCATAGAAAAATTAAAACCAATAAGGAATGGAAAATCCCCACATCCATACAACATCTATAAGGATTTCTTGGGTTGATAGGGTATTATCGCAAGTTTGTTAAGAATTATGGGAGAATAGCAGCACCTCTAACAACATTATTGAAGAAAGATGCAATTTCATGGACTCCAAAAGCAACGAAGGCGTTTGAACATCTTAAAGAGGTAATGTGCCAAGCACCAGTCTTAGCTACACTAGACTTCACAAATACCTTTATTGCGGAATGTGATGCCTCAGGAAATGGAATTGGTGTTGTTTTAATGAAAGAAGAAAGACCCATTGCTTTCAAAAGTTGTCCAGTCAAAGGAAAGTATTTACACAAAGCTATTTATGAGAAGGAAATGTTGGCAATACTACATGCACTTAAGAAATTGTGACCCTACCTAATGGGAACACACTTCAAGGTAAAAATAGATCATGATAGTCTTAAATACATTTTAGAACAAAGATTATCTTCAGAAGAGCAGCAAAAATGGGTCATAATGATGTTGGGTTATTTATTTGAAATCATCTACAAAAAAGGGAAGCAAAATGTTGTGGCAAATGCACTCTCAAGAAAGGATGAGGATGTGGAAGCATTTATTTGAGCCATTTCTATTATCCAACTAGATTGGATAAACGAAGCAAGGGATGAATGGAAGAATGATGACGAAGTGTGGGCACTCATTCAAAAGATACAACAAGATCCCAGTACATCTGATACATTTAGCTGGAAAAATAATTCGTTATGGTACAAGGATCAATTATACCTATGTAATAATTCCCAACTCAAACAAAAGATTCTTAAGGAATTATAGAACTCTCCATTAGGAGGGCACTCAGGATTTCTAAAAACCTATCACAGGGTTAAGAAGGATTTTTTTTGGATGGCCTTAAATCGGATATTCAAAATTTTGTGACAGAATGTTTCATTTACCAACAAAATAAAGTTGAAACAATTAAGACCCTAGGACTATTACAACCTTTATCCATTCCAAGCCAATGTTGGGAGGAGGTTTCAATGTATTTTATCGCAAGTTTACCTATGTTCGAAGGAAAGAGTGTTATCATGGTGGTAGTTGATAGACTTACCAAGTATGCATACGTTTGTGCATTATCTCATCCATTTAAAGAGAGTACAGTTTCTACTAAATTTATGGAAACAATTCAAAAGCTACATGGAAACCCAAAGATTATTGTAAGTGACAGGGATCCCATTTTCACTAGAAATTTTTGGATAGAATGATTGTCTTGTCTTGGTACTCAGTTAGCTCATAGCTCATCTTATCATCCTCAATCTGATGGGTAAACTGAGATAGTAAAAAAATGTTTGGAAGGATATCTTCGTTGCTTTGTATTTGATAAACAGACACAATGGGTCAAATGGTTGCCTCTTGGTTGAATGGTGGTATTAACACTTCCTTCCATACTGCAACAAAAATGACCCCATTTATGGCACTTTATGGATATCATCCACCATCCATCACATCATATTTAAGAGAAAATTCTAAGGTTCAAGAAATGGAAGATCACATCAAGCATCAACGATAACTTCTCCAACTCTTAAAGGATAACCTTACCTTGGCCCAGAATAGAATGAAACTGCAAGCAGATCAACATTGTAGTGAAAGAAGTTTTGATGTAGGTGATTGGGTATTTCTACGGCTACAACCATATAAACAAATGTCACTCAAGTAAGCTAAGAAGAATAATAAATTATAACCAAAGTATTATGGTCCGTACAAGGTGTTGCTAAAGATAGGTACTATGGCATACAATTGGGAGCTTCCTGCAGCTTCCTGAGTGCACCTAGTTTTCCATGTTTCATGCTTAAAGATGGTTATAGGTGACAAGATTCCAGTTCAACAATATTGCTAGAACTTGATGAAGAAGGAAAAATCATATTGGAACCTGAAGCAATCAAAGAAACAAGAACTGGGCATCTATAAAATCGATCAATTTCAGAGTATCTCATCATGTGGAAGAACTTACCCGTTGAAGATTCCACATTGGAGGATGAGAATTTTATATAGAAACATCCAGAACTACTCAAGCATTGAGGACAACACTATTTTGAAGGAGAGGGGCATGTTAGGTCCCTATAATACTAGTGATTCCCCCATTTACATATTGTCGTTGCTATCCCCTTATGTTTTTATTGTGCCCCTATGTCCCCATATTGTTATTATTGTGCCCCATAGAATCCCTCTATTGTTATTCTTGTGCCTTTATATTATTATTGTTAGGTCAGCTTGGTTCATATGTTGTGACCCGCTTAGACTCCTATATTTATAAAGGATGTTTTGGTCCTTTGAATCATCCAAGGAATTGTTCATTTGTTGTAATGTAAAAGAGGTTTCCCCCTCGAAAGGCGAACTCTAAGGCGTTGATCTATCTTTTTCTATCTTTATTTGAGCTGGTTCATAACATTAGTTCATTCATGGATATTAAATTTATTTTTCTTTTAACTGATTAAAAAAAATAGTTAAATGAGAAAACTCTACCACCATATGAACATAACATATTTGGAATAAAAACAACATGTAACCTTGTAGACCATATCATAAAATCAATAAACAAAAGCATCAAATATGGAAACTAGATATAAGTGGAAACTAATAAAGGGATAAAAACACTATTTGTTATTGTTGTGATGCAAAGGAAAGCTCCTACTCCCATATTACATCTTTTTTTTTGTAGGCTCCAACCTACAAGAGGATGCTACCTTGATTTTTTTGCATCCTACAACTTACAAGGAAGCTATAACTCCCATATATTTTTTGCAGGCTTCAACCTACATGAGGTTACTACCTCAACAAGCAACGACCCTTTCTTTATCAAGATTCAACTTGAAAGGAGACTACATTCCCCTAATTCATACATCAAATAAGTTGTTAGTTTACGTAGTTTACAACTCTACATTTATCCATTTTTATCTCAGCTTCTTCCTCTCCTCAAATATGCTACACATCTACTCTCTATGTATACTAGATAATTAATGAATAATTCTACAATCAAATCTTACATTCTCACATTCTTTCACATTTTATCCTTCCAAAAGTAAATCCTTTTATAAAGACGGTTTTTTGGCTTTTAGTATTCCATACAAGAATATTAAGTGAACAGTCTTGCTTCTTTGCATTCCACCAATTCATTTCACACCTTTTCAAATTTTGAATATTAAAAAAAAACTAAATGCTCCATCCAATATTAGTTTCAACCACCTATAATGATTAAATGCACCAACATAATGCCAAGACCATGTAATCTTATAGAGATAATATACGACCATGTAGCCAAACATTTATACATAAACAACCTCAACATACTATATTGACATAATAAATCAACTTGTTCATCAATTGTGCATACACTTTGTCATCACCCTCTGTTTCTCCTTTATTTTGTTTTCAATAGTTATGTTATTTTTTTACCACCTTTGTCTTAGCCTTTCATCACAACAGTGATCATGACTTTGACTTTGCCTCGCCTTGCATCATGTCTTTCCCTTGCCTTTGCCTTGCATCACAACAATTTCTGCAAACATTTGTCATATAGACATTTACAGTGCATCAAGTCATATCAATCATCAACATCCTCACTCAACTATGCCATTTTTTTGTCAAGCATCGCAAGAAACATATGCAACATAAGCATCCAATAATAATCTATGTTCTAATTTTTTGATCACAGGTATGCCTCTATTCTGTGTTCATACCTTGCATCACCTTTACATCATATATTTGTATACAACGTAACTCCTTCATGAACTCAAAAACACTTTGTTTCTCCTTTGTTGTTCTTTTTCCATTGTAGCACTAGCCATCAACTCTACAACATATCATGTATAAGCCATCAACACTAATAGTGATACCTTGCTGCTCACAACTCAACGACAATTTGTTGTTCCTTGTTGTTCAGAAACTATTCTTAGCCACATCTCCTCTCATACATATGGTGGCCACAGGCTGCATCTCTTCTATCAAATATCACAATCATACAAGCATCATGATAATGCCCCTCTTGGTAACCTATCTTGTTGCTCCTTTGCTACTCCTTTACCTTTGTTGTTCCTTTGTTGGTCATTTTCTTGCTACTATTTTTCCTTACATAATAACAATGTCTTGCATTCACATTACCTTGCCTTGCATCTCTACAACACCTTTTTCACCACCTCTTTCCATACATCTCTACAACATATTTCTCGAAAAGTACAATGCATCAAGTATCATGAGCTTATCCAATCGACAAGTATTACATCACTGCAACAATTCCCTTTGTAACATGAGTATGAACATATGTAATCAACAAGTATTACATAACTTGCTACAACTCCCTTTAACATAAGTATCAACATAAGCAAGCATAACAATTAGCATCACAACATATGATGAAAACATAAGAAATTCCTTTATCTTTGATTAACATGACATACCAAGCATACCACCTGAGCATACCTTGGTGTTGCTCTTTTGCCATCAATAACAACAATACCTACACATTGTTCATCATATCCCAATATGTCCAAGTCCTCATTTAGATCAAAATTAAACCCTTATTTATTAAAAGATAAAACTTGCAATCTAATAAACCATTCAAAAAATTATTTAATAAATCTAATTTTTGATATAATCCTTATATAATAAAATTTAAAACAATAATAAAATGTTGGCGTAAACATACTATTAAATTTATTGAATTCCTACTTAAACTTAAAAAA
This sequence comes from Pinus taeda, assembly GCA_000404065.3. NCBI lineage: Eukaryota > Viridiplantae > Streptophyta > Pinopsida > Pinales > Pinaceae > Pinus > Pinus taeda. The sequence continues at coordinate 12,611 of APFE031641872.1, forward strand.
TATCATAAAGTAAACATACCACTATTAATTATTTCTTATTATAATTTTACTCTTATAAAAGTACAAAAACAACATTTTATATATATATTTTATTTATATTCAGTTTTATCAAATGGTGAGTCATTTCTCTTTTTCTTTTCCAAGCAAGATTTATGTTTTTTATTCCCACGCAGAAAATATGATTGGGGAAAAATAAGATTCCAAAATCAGATGCTAATTATTTTAATTAAATAAATATATTGCGACTACCGCGGCTCCTCTCATTTCCAACCCAAGAAATACTAATATATACTTAGAGCTACATTAATTTTATATAGTTTCAATATGATTAAACAAATAAAGACAAACACAGAAATAGTAGAAAGGTCTCCCTGACCAATTATATTAATTCAAGGGCACATACTCTTATATCGAAAAACTAGCCATTTTTAAATTCAGATTTTTCAATCTTAAGCTCTTGTCAAATTTTTTTATGATTAAGTGGCTTTCCCACGTATCCAAAGTTGGATTTCTCAACTTCATACCATTTTTAAACATTAGAAGCAAATCTTTTCGAACGCTCTGTGAATGCGTGTCTCTTGTATTTTTAAAATATATTATACCTATATATATAATATAAAAGAATAAAATATTTCGACGACTATGTGAATGCAGTTGTCCTTATACTTTAAATTATTTACTATATTCTAACTTTTTTTTTATGAAAAACAGGGATACTTGCTGATATTAATTTTAGGTAAAAGACAAAAATGGTTGAATTTTGTATCTCTTATTTAAAAAAATAATAATGATCCTAACTTTTATGTATGATATTTTAATTTTAATATCATCAAATTCTATGAGTTATACAAGTTTCCTAAGTATTTATTAAATTATTGATAAATATGCAAAATTTTATAATTTTTGAGTGTTTGACTTATTAAACCAGCTTTCATTTTTATGAAAGTTATTTATTTGTAGAGTAAAAGCGAAATAAATTTATTTGTAAAGTAAAAGAGAAATTAAAATAGAAATAAAATGATGATTATTAATGTTCATTAAGGTTAATTGTACCTCTTAAGAAAGTAAGAGATTAATTGTATTTTTTTAATATTTTATTTTTATCATAAAAAGGAGTGAAAGAAGCACTCTAAAATCACTATAGTTTTGTGGGCTCAACAAGTCAAAGAGGTTAGTATTGTGGCAAATGTTTTTGTCGAAGATGACTATAGTTTTGCTAACTTAACAAGTCAAGGAGGTTGGTAGTGTGGAAAACGTTTTGGAAACTAGAATAGATGTGCGTAAGAGATGGACAATCTAAGAGAAACTATTTAACATCTTCAACCCTCTTAGTATAACAAAGGTGATAGATTCTTTTGCCCGAGGGTGTTTTGGGAGTAGACCAACATCTGGTTTCACTGCAAAGCTCATGAGAATTAGTTCTTATCTTTGTAATGTTCATTTTCTTCTTAGTACTGATGAAGATAAAAAGCTAATTTTGGTTAGCAAGGGTTGGGTTGATCACCTCCTTATAATACCTTGGCTTCATTTTTCCATCTAGATCCTTACCATACCACAATTTATCCTTAAATTTGGAGGTAATAGTATTTCTAATACTATCCCTATTCCCCAAGATGATCTCATGTATCCCCCAGTGCTCAAGCCAATGCTCGACATCCTTATGCCATCCACATTTGAGATGGAGGTGTGGGTTTTGCTAGAGTTAGAAATAATTTTGGGAAACCTCATGACTCCCATGTTGTAAAGCTTCTTATTATACATCAAATCCATAAACATATCTATCCTTTCAATAGGATAAAGACTAGCTTTGTTCAAGAGCATTGGATAAGGAATACTTCCTCTAATCTTGAAAATGTAGGTTATAAATTGCCTTTGAATCATCTCGATCTTGCTCCATGACTCTCTACATATATTGCAACCACAACCCTCACATCCATATAAAATAACAAGGGTGATGAGACTCCCAAATAGGAACCTTTCTTAACTCCAAATCTATAGATCAATTGACTTACAATTGTTTTCAAGCTCATAATAAGCTTTCCAACCTCAAATAATCCTTTTCTCAATGCTATAATTACATATGAGTTGATTATGAATGTCAACACCTAAATATTTGTATGAAAAACCTGCTCCAAGTCATTTATATCTTAAATGAAATTACCATGGTTAATACCTTTGGATTTAATTATCATTTTAGTCTTGTCGATGTTAAACATTATACCCATCTTAGACGAGTAATCATGGAGGATCTTAAGCTTGTTGTTGAGATTGTCGTGGCTTCTAGCTAGAAGAGTGATATCATCAGCATAAAGGAGAAGAGTAATGACCATACCAGTGAGCTCGGGACCATTGCATCCCACAGTTTCCAAACACTCTTCT
>APFE031641901.1:0-38928 GCA_000404065.3 Pinus taeda
ATTAATTAATACTAATAGCATATTAGAAGGGGACTAGGCAAGTTGTGGAGTGGCAAGTCTTTCAAATGAGGAAGTACTTGCGGAGAACTATTCAGGAGATGTTAATGCAAGGCTATTGGAAACATTACATTTTCCATTTCTTGTCAGGAGTGGAATGATGGTTCTTTTATTCGCAATTTTATGTAATATTAAGTGAAGTGTTTTTGTGTGTGAAAGAATGGTTGTGTGGGGCAGGAAGTAGAAACATTGTTCTATAATACTTCGTATGTCTATATACATTTCCATATGCATTTCTCTATACAACATTACACATCAAAAAGTACATAAAAAATATAGCAAAAAAAACACAAAGCTATATAATGTAATAATAATCAAATGAGAATAAATTGAACATAAACACATCTAGAAAAGTTATCATTGTATATCATTGTCTTTAACTATATATGTTCTACTTGTTCATTTTGCCATATTTCATATTAAATTAATATTCCAAAGCTACTTTTGCATAATTTTTTCCAATTTCTCTATACAATCTTTCTATAACACTTCCCCCATAACCTTTCTCTTTTCTCCACATATCACAAAACTAGCCTAATTAAACAAAATAACAATGTAACATTGGTAGCTTTGGTTTTTCCTTGTAAATTTTAGACAATTTGAGTTAAACTTAAAAGTTCATCCTTTCTATAACACTTCCCCCATAACCTTTCTCTTTTCTCCACATATCACAAAACTAGCCTAATTAAACAAAATAACAATGTAACATTGGTAGCTTTGGTTTTTCCTTGTAAATTTTAGACAATTTGAGTTAAACTTAAAAGTTCATCGATCATTGTCAAATATTATTAAACACAACTTTTTCTTTCTAGAGACATTAAACAAGTATTAAGCCTCCATATAATCTTTAAGCATGCTGCATAATGTATCAACCTTATTTACTCCACACTTCTGCATAATAATATAAGCACATTAATATAAGTTGCTCCACACAAGGAAAGCACTGCACAATGAAACATTGACTATGACCAAATCAAATTTAACTTTAACTTTTTGACCAAATCAAATTTATTTAATAATAAATTTTAACAATTTCTAAAAATAGTAGGGACCTATGATACAATAAATTATTTTGTTGAAGTTGAAAGCAGGATCTCATAATGCATTAAACTATGGGTTTTGTTTTTCAAAACGTTGTGAAAATCTCCATATTACATTTTGCAATAGTCAATGTTAAATTAGTCTTCGTAATTAGTTTAGTTATATGCATGTACATTTTCTTTTCTTAAATCAAATAAGAATTTAAAGAACTCTTGCTAAACTCTGTATATTCATATTCCCTCTACACATATATAAAATGTTATCAAAGTTTTATATATTTATCTAATAATCAAATATTTAACTTGTCAAAGGACATGTGGAGAATACACATTGTTTTTGTGATCATAAGCTTGTGGTGCAAACTGCGAACCTTAATTGTAGGAGCATATTTCATTGTGCGGAGGAAGCTTTCTCTGCATAGTGAATGCTTCGCACAGTGAAAGATCAACAAAATGAAACATTGACTATGACCAAATCAAATTTAACTTTAACTTTATGAGAAAATAATTTTTTTTAGTAGCACTCACTTCGTGGTCGAAGTGTGTTGATTGTGTTGTCCTCTGAGATAGTTCTAGGTTAATTAATCATGCCAGAGCATCTAAAATGTTTTGTTTGTTTTAAAGTTTTTGGATGACCAATGTTATGAACAGTTTAAAAACAAGTGCTTAAACTTTAACACTTTCCAAATATAATGAAAGGCTTGTTTATTTGTCTAAAATAGTTAATTGATTTTAATTGAGTGAATATCATAATCTTAAAGAATTACAACCTACTAAATATTCAAACAAAATATTTAATTTATTATAAGAAGGAAAGCAGGTAAACAATTTTTCCATGGTCAACATAATGTGTTTAATCTAATGGAGATGGGTGTGACAATTTATTGTTATAACATAGTTTATAATAACAAATAGTTTTATAAATTAATCATTAGCTATTGTTTATAACTTAAGAGGGGATTTAAGATGGACTAATATTTAGTTTGATCTTACCCAGATTTCTCCATAAAGACTTAAATACACGAAGAAAAACATAATGAAATGAACACATAAGTAAAAGTTACAAGAAGACAAATTATTTGAGGCAAATTCAGAATCCTTTCATTAATTTGAAGCAAATATCTAGCTAGATTACAATTCTTCTTTGAAATCTCATCTAAGGGTTCAACCCTTAATAACTCGAAGGAAGAGTTATTTATACAAAATGAAAGATCTTCTAGAGACCTTTTTAACAAAAATATAAAAATATACTTACAAAACTATAGGAATCCTAAAACCACTAAGTGCTGGCACTATCTTTAAGGAATTTGTTGATAATATGGTCCCCAAAAAGTGTTGACTAGTTGTTTGTCAGTTGGTCATGAAAGTTACTCGATAATTTCACATAAGTGATCCCACCTATCTTCACTTGGTATAGAAATATTAACCAATTTCGGTTGACTTCATTAACCTCGGTATATTTTTCAAAAATACTCTTATTAACAAAGACGTGTTTAATTTCATGCTTAATTATTAAATCAAAATCCAAAGCTTCTAAGATTTCCTTCCCTGTAAGGTGACCCTTTATACCTGCAAATCTAGCTTTATTAGTTGCAATTGCATAAATATTTTGGCAATATTCGTCCAAACTGATCAACCTATCATCTAGTTCCACTAATCTTGGTAGTCCTCTGTGGTTGAGTAAGTTGAACTTGAAATGAAACCTTTGGACATCAGTTTTCAGGGCTTGGCACATGGTCTCCAACTGAGTCATGAGATTCATTTTCTGCAAAACCTTCTTGATCTACAAAAGAGTTTTTGTTCTGTCCAAAATCTGAATCTTCTGTAATTAAACTATGGTTTTTGAATTAATAACTTTAATCATGTCTATGGCTTCACTTGGTTTATCCTTAAGAGGTTCTCTAACTTCTTCAATAGTTGTCTAGCACCTATTTATGAGTTCTTCCTGTTCAAAAATAATCTGTATGGATGGAAAACTTTAGTTATAGCCTGACTGATGTCTGCCCAGATATTTTCCCTGACTTGGGCCAAGGTCTGAGTCATTAATGACTCACTTTCCAACTCTTCTATCCTTCTGGTCAATCTATGGGTCTTATGCATCTCTTCAACATAAAGAGTGTCATTTTTAATCTTCTGAGTCTCCGGACTCTTAAATTTCTTGTGAAGCCTTTCATTCTTTTGTCTCTGGAGAGACAACTCTTATATTACTTTGTTTAAATCTCTTGTTGTTGATGTAGACTCTACTGATACTGATGTCGATTCCCCTGCTATCCTTGACACTGTAATAGGTATAGTTGTAATTGGAGCTCTGGCTACTTGAGCAAATTCTTCTTTTCCTTTAGTAATTTCTCAGTTTTCTCTTCCATTTTCTTTATCTGTACATTTTTCTCAATGATCAACTTGAGCATTTCTTCTTTGTGGTGCTCACTTTCTCCTACCTACTTAGTTTGAGGATCCTTTGTAGAAGGTAGTTTAAGTTGTTTCCTTAATGCTGCAATGTCTGCATTCTACTTTTTAATAATGTACTCTATAACGTTAACATCAATGTGGTCATACCCAATTTTGATCACTAAATGTTTAATAGTGATTGTACATTAGAAAGAGATGTCCTGAGTTTTGATAATGCCATAACAATGTTAGTCATGGTAGAGAAAAGAATCTCACCAGACTGCCTATGCATATCCATATGATCGATTGGATGTATTTGGTTGGCATGAAAAGAAAATACAATCTTCTTATAGTCTGAAGAATCCTTTGGAAAAGGCACTTGGGCTTGTAGGAATGCCATTTGCATCCTGCCTTTTTCACAGTCTATCAAAAGTTGTCAATAACCTGTGTTGTGAAGTTGATGTATGTTTCCAAAACTGAGCATATACATTTTCCTTCAAAGATTCATTCTTCTGTTTAATTTCAAGGAAATTAGTGAAGATGTTTGGCTCATATTTCTCAATTACTCCTACAGACTGGGCGATCTCCAAAAAATTCTGTGAAATTGAAGAGGAATATGGAGGAGCGATTATAATTTATTATGTCTCTTTAGAAACATGTGAATCATCCAAATTGATGATTATAGGCTCTTTCTAACTTAGAGTAGTAATTCATTTGGTGTTAGTCCTTGATTTATTCTGATAATGAATGAATTATTTTTCACCTTTTGCGGATGATGAAGATTCTTCTCTAGGCCTCTTGTCCTGCCTAATTTGATAAGTGGGAATATGGAGGGTAGGAGGTAAAGTCTGTTCTTCTTCTTCCTAAAGTGTATTCTCCTCCCACTATTCTTTATTTCCATACTTTTCAATCTCTAGTCTTGGAGTATGATTGTAAGGTATGGTTTTGAGTTCCACCCTTAAGTTGGAAATTATACTAGATGGGTCATAAGACCAGGTGAAACTTGGTTTGAATCCCATTTGTTTAAGGATTTAATCTTCTTCAATACCTATTGATCTTGTATTGCAAATAAATGATCCTATTTGTGACTTGATTTTGAACTGAGATTTCCTCTTCCCTGAAATTAAATGTAGTTCATCCATATTAATCACTTGCTTAATATATTCGAAAGAGAAAATTCTCATTAGAACATATTTGGGAAATTTGTATGGAGCTAGTTCACAACCATACACTCTAATCTCTGTATAATTTTGGTAAAGATACTAGTCCCCTGTCTTGGCTTGGTCACTCAGATGTAGGATCCTTTTGATTTCTGGATTGATCCTAGGCTCAGTTTGGCTACTGAGAATTTGTGAAACTAGATGAATAAAGCAATCAATGAATTCTGAAAACTTGAACTCAGTTACGGTTCCTCCTGATCAATGAAGTCCACTCTGTGATTGCTTGAATCACTTGCTGATCATCCTGCTTGTGTAAAGTTATAGGAAACCTGTCTCCCTTTTGAAAAAGAATAATATGCACTAGCATAAAGGAATATTTAAATACTCCTTTAGTAGTAATTTTCATCAATTGTTCATGCATACTTTCAGCCAAAAATTGACTGTAATTATACATGAAAGTAGGTTTGTTTCTTTGGAGAAGATGGATAGATAACCTAGGATAGATTCATCTACCCATTGATTTGTTTGGTAACCTAACAAGCAAGAAATTAAGGAAATGATGTGTTTAGCTCTCTCAGGGAACATGGATGCTAGATACAGAGGGTTATTTTTAAGAAGTTCAACATCTTCTGGAAGAAAGATCTCAAAAATTCAGCTCTTTAGGGGAAAGTGAGCTTATGGTGTAGATCCATTAAGACAACAGTGGAGAAAAATCTAAGGGAGTTATTTTCATGGATAAGAAGCATCTTATTGATAGTTTTAGGGGTGATCAATATCATAATGTCTCCATTTTGAGCTACCATAGTTCTCTGTAGGGGATTGCACTTAGCTTGACACCACATGACTAACTCAGGAAAAACATGGGTCTGAGGAAACATGTACATGGGAAATAAAGATTCCCATAAGTTGATTTCATCTTCAGAGACCTGGTAAGTCTTCTTTAACCAATGGTGCAATTCAAACATGTCGAATTTACACTCCGTGTCTTTAATTTTGAATAAATCGTCAGGTAAGGGAATGTGATCGAGGTCTCAAGTATTAGTGACTTTGGGATTTTATTGTGATGAATTTTGACTTGCAGAGGGCTGGTCTTTTCTTTTAGGAGCCATTATTTACAGAATTAGGAGGAAGAAATAACATAAGGTTTAGGAATGAAAATACTTAACAAAGAAGAGGATTCATTCTGAAGGTAAATTCAGTTATGTCGCAGAGCAGAAACAAGGAACAATCGAACTTTAGGAAACTTGAATAAAATACAAAGCGAGGGGAAATCATGTAATGGGATAAGGGGCCTATTTATAACAGATAATGCATTACCGTTAAAGGGAAACCATTATTGAATGGGAGGATTTTCATTTATGGCCAACGGGAGAATATAATGACTGGAAGAAATGGATAGGTGGATAGACTACAATGGATATGGACATGTGGATTGAAATGGTTGGGGAATGGAAGGTGTGGGAAAGGGAATGACCATTTGCAAGATGACACACATGCGAAGTGGATCAGCTGATTTTAGAGGGGGGGTAGTGCTAAGTGGTAATGAGATGGGGCGGGTGGGAAGTGAGGAGGGAATGACACATTGCGAGGGGCCCGTGTGAAGGAAAACCACTTTTCGGACGCCCCCCCTTGCCGTTATTATGAAATGGTAGAAGGGGGTGTGAAATGGCTTACCCACCATTGATCTAGGTGGGGAAGTGGATCATCATCCAAAAGTGTCAGCTTCTTAGCACTTCGCGACAAACTTGATTTGTCGTTTATGACTTTGGCTTAAAACATAATAAAAGTTTAAATTAATATAAAAAGTAATCACCCTTAAGAGTTAATTATCTATTAATCAATCCAATCCTTAATATATTATATCTCTTGGCCAAATTTTAAGAATTTTAGGCCGCATTTTATTCTATTCTATCCTATCTAATAATGTTCTACCAAGATTAAACAATTTGGTGAACTTATTATCTATTCTAAAACATAAATTTAAATGATTTGATCACGATTAAACAATATGATTCAAATCAAAACAAGAGGTTGTGGCATTTAAACAAGCTGCACACAAAACGTTAATTTATTACAATGCAATTTATTTCTTTGAAGTGGCATTTAAACAGGCTCACTTATACAAATTTTGATTTTCTTTTGATGGGGTTTCATTTCATCTCTTTTTATTTTCTATTTTTTCATTTTCGTTATTTTATTCTTTATTTTTTCATACCCTCTTTTATAAATAAAAATTAACTTATCAAAAATAAAGGATGTTACAATAGATTGTCCTTTATTTTTCTGATTTTTTTATTACTACAATTTTTTCTATGTGCATGTCGAAGTTCGTTGGCTATTGATATGGTGTTGATATGTCGACGTATTAACCAAAGTTTTAGAAAAAATGTTTAATATTCTTATTTCCCTATAAATTCAAAAATCATTTTCTGATTATGGAAATCTTATTTCTAATTTTCCATTCACTAAACAAGGTTTGTCTTCACTTAGTATCTAATACGTACGTTGAAAATTTAAAAGGTAATATGAAAATTGTAATCACTAATTCTAGTTATGTTGTCCATAGGATCATTCACCATGTGTTTATCATGTAGTGTTTTTAGCATACATGTTACGAATTCATGTTCGATTACTTTTCATGGGAGTTGGTTACAAATATATTTCCGGGATGTGTGTTGTTGTTCTGGTAGTGGCATGGCATAAGGGTTTTTTTTTTGCAAGCTCATTTTGAACGAAGGTGCAAAACATGTAGCATTTTTGTCAAGTAAACACTGCATTCTTTATTCTATATGCGAGTACTTAGAGAGTTTATACAATATACATTACAACCATGTAGCAATGAGGTGTGGAGCTCAAAAGGTGGATACTGTGAGAGTGCTAAACACATTTATACAATATACTTTACTGGTGTGTAGTTGTTATGTCTGAATTGCTTTCGTGCTATGAAAATAGAACCCCTTCTTTCTTTTATTTCTATATATTTGATCTAATTTATTTTTTTAGAAGAGGGAAAATGAACACAAGAAGAACAAATACAGTTATATACAATGACAATTCTGCTAATAGGTGTGTTTCTATTCTATTTATTATCATTTGATTATTATTACATTATACAAATTTGTGTTTTTTTTTGCTATATTTTTTGTATACTCTAACTAAAAAAAGGCTTTTTAAATTTTTAGAAAACATATAACACTTAGAGATTCAGATTCAGGACAACAATTACAAGGAAAAAGGTACTTTGGATATTTCTATAAAACATTCGTATCTGTTGAAACTAAAATCTACTTAGTACTTTACCTATATGAATAGAAATCAGATTCTATCTGGTAGCAATGAACTTTATATTAGAATATACATTAGCAATGACTTTGTGCCATCTGGTTATGTCTTCATGAGTCATTTCTTACTTAGTATCAATTATAATGTCCTTTTAAATAGTGATTTCTATGCATTATTTGTGAACAACAAAAGAAATATTAGATTCGAATGATGTGACAGTAGACATGGATGAGGGAGCAAAGATCGCGATGAGGGATATTACAAAAATAGATATTGCAAGAGACAAAACAAAAAAATAGAAAACATGGAAGAAACAAAAGCAAAAAGGTAGCTTTGTCTAGGTTTAGTTATCTGTATATCATATTTCTTTTTTGTTTTCATGAATTAATTTAGATTCAATGTTCATGGCTAAGAAAAAAGAGATAGAGTCTATGCCATTAGTGATCGAAGATATCAGTAACAATGTAATACAAAGCATTTTACATGGTGTTGTCTTAGTTACATATCGAACTTTTTTGGTCAAAGCAGATAAGAAAAAAATAATACTCTGTGCATATTTGATAGATAAGAAAGTCGTAATGAAAATAACATTACTTGTGCCAACATAGTTTATCGAACAACATGAGACAAAACCTATTGCAAATGTTGGTGTTCTTATTAGAAATTTTGAAATAATTCCAAATCATAAATATGATAGTGGTGACTGTAAAAAAACTATTTGTCTAAATAACTTTAGAATTGTAAAAAACATTTATCATGTTTCCATAGAATATCGGTTCTTTCCAAATATGACAATTGCAAATCTTTCTCGTAGTCTTAATCTGTTTCCAGTTGGCACAATTAGTGCCATTGCAATTTCGGCAACACAAACAACAATACAATTTGTATTGGAAATAAAAAATGACAATGCAGAATAGGTCAAGGAAACAATAAGCTTTGATTTATTTGAATGTTTCATTGCTACAAAGTTATTGACCATTTGTTAGATAGTTTACATGTATTGTTTTACAAATACTACATATGTAACAGGTTCAAGTACACGACAAACTTCTTTCAACATATCTTTTAATTCAATGTCAATTACAAGAAAACATTTTTCCACTCATCTTGCTAAAACATATAGTTAGAAAATAAGAAAGAGTTTTTCGAATTTCACAATAAACATTCATATGTTCATTGAAAACAGAAAAGAAAGTTGAAAATCTAAGAAAACAACTTTCTTTAGTGAGTGAATAAGCATGGTAAACTTTATTATAATGTAGCTAGTATAATAATATATATATATATATATATATATTATATGATATATATATAATATATATATATATACAAAAAAATAATAGAAAGACATTGATTTTAGGTTGCTAAGCCTCGATTTTCTATATCAATTTTACAACACTTCCGAGGAAAACTGACAACAACTAGTGCATATACGAATTCATTTGAGACTATATGTGTGAAATGCAGTAGTCCAATTACAACTGCTAGAACTATGAAAAAAATTATGGTTTATTGTACCATTTAAACCAAATACTGTCACTTCATTTATTTCCATTGGTTAAATTGCATCATAAAGGAAAACAGCATGACTAAAGCTCTAAGAGGTGTGGCCCTGATTATATTGTGACCCTTTAGACTATTATATATACCAAGAGGCTGTGTCATTTGAATCATCCAAGAATTGTTTATTTATGTGATGTAAAAGGAGGTTTCCCCCTTGAAGAGGCTTATTTTCAAATCATTGATCTATCTCTTCTTTTGTTTTCTGATCTGGTTACATAATTTTTTTATCAAATATTTGGATCCTAGGGTTTTGCTGCTTCAAAAACGTCATATTGTAATTTTCACCATAACCTTTTTTTCTACAAGGCTTCAAAAGAAACTAAGGCTTTTGAACATCTTAAAGAGGCAATGTGCCAAGCTCCTACCTTAGCTACACCATACTTCAAAAAAACCTTTACTGCAGAATATGATGCATCAGGAAATGGAATTGGTGTTGTTTTAATGCAAGAAGGAAAAACCATTACTTTTAAAATTCATCCAATTAAGGGAATGCATTTAGACAAACTTGTTTATGAGAAGGACATGTTGGAAATAATACATGCCCTAAAGCAATGGCACCGTTACCTAATGGGAAGACACTTTAAGGTAAAAATATATCATGATAGCCTTAAATAATTTTTGGAGTAAATATTATCTTCAAAAGAGAAGAAAAAATGGGACACATAGATAATGGGGTATGACTTTGAAATCATCTACAAAAAAGGGAAGCAAAATGTTGTTGTAGATGCACTCTCGAGAGGGGATGAGGACGTGGAAGCATTGATCTATGCCATTTCTATTATCCAACTTGAATGGATAACTAAAGCAAGGAGTGAATGGAAGAATGACAAAGAGGTGTGGACACTCATTCAAAAGTTTCAACAAGATCCCAATACATCAGATACATTTATTTAGAAAAATGATTCATTATGGTACAAAGATCGCCTATAACTATGCAAAAATCCCAACTCAAACAAAAGATTCTTTTGGAATTGCACACCTCTTCTTTAGGAGGGCACTCAGGATTTTTAAAAACTTACCATAGGTTCAAGAAGGAATTTTTTGTGATGGCCTTAAATCCAATATTTAGAAGTTTGTGGTAGAATGTTTGGTTTGACAACAAAATAAAGTTTAGACAATTAAGACCCCAAGTTTGTTCCAACCTTTAGCCATTCCAATTCAACATTGGGAGGAGTGTCAATTTGGCAACTCAGAGAAAAAAATCCCTCATATGAATAACCTTCCTCATCAATAAATACCCCTCCTAGCCCTTGCAAGAATTTAATTTGGTTGAGGAAGAATATATTTTTAATAAGGAAACCGACATGTGCACAAAAGGACAGGTTAACCCAAAAGAGAGATTGGACACCTTTAGAAGCATATAAATACAAGTCAAGTGACCCTCATTTGGGAATGATCATCAAGCATCTTCTTCTTCTCTCTTCTTTGGTCTGGTTCACATAGGTCTGAAGTTGGTTCACTGAGATTGGTTTGTATAGGTCCAAAATTGCAGGGTTCTAATTCGCACATGGAGATTAGGGATTTTAGTCTATAGAAGCAGAGTTAGAATATGGAAATTTAGGTTGTAGCCACATGCATATAGGGTGCTCCCTGCTGCTAGAGTGTTGTAGTAAAAAACATGGTCACTAGCTCTGTGTGGTTGGTTGTTATGAAATCAACTCACAAAAATATAGAAAAGATAGATGAACGCCTTAGAAATAAGCCTTTTCGAGGGGATAACCTCCTTTACATTATACAAATGAACAATTCTTGGATGATACAAATGACAAGACCTCCTTTCTATATATCGGAGTCCAAGTGACCATAATATAATTGTTGGGTCATTAATATGCCATTATTATTATCACTTTTGAACACTTATTCCACCCATTTCTACCGTTCTTCATCACGTCATTTATCATAATTTATCATATAATTCTATTTTACAATGATTTATGCTCTTATGTAAAAATATTATTTATTCTCCTTTATTTCTAATAAATTGATGATTTTGCATGATTTTATCAATGATAGTTTTAATAAATTGGTTGTAACATTATTCACCATTTTTAGCCTCCAAGATAATTTCCAGATTGAAGATTTGATCATTAAAAGTGCCAACTCAGAAATTCGCTGGAATAAGAAGTGGAAATTTTGTAGTTACGATTCTGGGCAAATGAAGAAGAATCTGAAAAATTCCGAACATGGGTTTTGTCCATAACGGACCCAATTAACTTTACTAAAGAATGGTTTGCCCAAATTTGGCTTGTACTGAGAGAAACATAGGGTTCTTGAGCATGATTTTCTCAGATTTGTTATTGCGGTCGTCCTCCAAATCTCAGTTGCAAAGCCAAATTCGTCTTGCTCTTGTTGACATCTAGATGTAAATATATCTTCTTGTTGATCAATTGGTTGGAAACAATCCAATTTTTTAATCGAAATCATGTTGTAATTATCTCTATTGTAACTTCTCTCTGATCTCTCTATATTTAAATGAAAATAGAGATCAGAGATGGGGATGGAAAAATGATGGAGGATTAAAGATTCAGAATTGAGGATGGCTGAGAGAATGCAGAATTATGATTTGAGGAATTGAGGATTCAGAATTAAGGATTCATGATTCATGATAAGATAGGAGGAAAAAGAGATTGTTGCATGTTGTAATTCTCAAAGCTTCAGCTGTTGTAATGATTTCACAATTTGATGATTAATATATGACTTGGGAGTTGTTGTTCATTCACCTGATCTGAAGTAGCCCAGCAGCATCCGCTGGCGGCTAAGGGCCCAGCCTCTGGTGGAGTATGCTGCTGCTATATTATATCTTTCCAATTTCCGTCGTGTGATGGTTTGATTTAATTCCTATTTCTTTGAATCATATTGCCTTACAGTTTCATGTTTTTGCAGCATGTTGTTATAGTATTTTATGAAATTTTTTTATCGCACAAGTTGAGATTGAATCGTGTGGCTGTTCTTTTCCATCATAACAGAGATTATTATACTTTTCTACTTATATTGTTATGCTTTTCATTTCAAATATAAAGCTTCGCCGTTCTATTTCAATTATGGTTTCATTCCATTTGTTGTTCTGTTTGATCGATATTCATTACAGATTGTTGTTCAATAGGATTGGTTATTTGATTCCTTTAATTACAGTTTGTTGTCCATTTACTTTGTTGTTCACTTATGTTGGTTAATTGTAAGATTTTGCTTTTAAAGAGTTTTCCTAGTTTACTTTCAATAACAGCTTTAGTTCAATTTCTATTTCCTTTTAATTGCTTTAAAGCAGGACTGTCAACTGTAGAGAACATTGGTTATTGCTTCCTCGTTCCTAGATTGATTGTCTTGTTCCAGTTTGATTTCAATTGCATCAATATCTAGATGAATGAGTTATTGCTACTGTATCCTTGATTGATGGTTGTTTGAGTGAATGATTTAGTTCATAACATTTCAGTTTCTCGCTGTTCTAATTAGATTTTGTTTCCAGCTTTCATTTACTTTTTTATTTTAAGCACTACACTGCAAAACATTACTCTTGAGTAAATAGCCGCTTCAAACTGAGTACACTCTTGAAATAGGAATTCGTCCCTGGGTTGACAATTAATGTGAGGTAATTAGGAGTTAAAAAGACACATTTTTATCGCTCGACATTTTGGTGCCGTTGCCAGGGAGAGTGTAACCATTTCTAAGGAGTAGTGTGCATCTGATGAGTGCCTACTAGGAGAGAATTGGGTATCAAAAATGGAAAGTAAGAACCTACATACGAAGCATGTAAAAGCCCTGCTCCCCCGCCCGTTTTCTAGCAGGACTGTTAAAGAACTTAGAGTAGAAATAGATGTTTGAATTTTTTTGTGAATGACTAAAAAAAAAATAGAAAATTTGAAAAATGAATCATATGATTTCACTTAAGTGGTGATGTAAGCACCACCCATTTCACTAACTAATTGACAGGAACATTTGAAGAAGGAGCTTCGAAGAAACACATGAAGAACATCTTCTGTTATGGTAAGAAATGGCTCACATTTCTACTTTTGAATTTCCTGCTCAACTAATTCCACACCCTCACCACAATAAACCAGTACAACATGCTTACAATGTTGAACTGCACAATTTAAGGGAAGATGGCTTCTCATACCCTAATTTTTATCAATTTGTATTTTTCAAATTTGGGTATGTACATTAGAGGCCCCTATTTCTAAAATGGTTCCACTGGAAATACTTTTATACATAAACATATTTGATTCTCAAAGAAGAGTAGGATAGTGGAGAAAATAAAATAAATAAAGACATAAATAAATATATTTTGTTTTTATGTAAAACTAGTTGTTTTTTTGTTGCAACACGCTATCGAAATCAACATCGGTGATAAATGTTTCAATTCATTTGTGTAAGAAGATGAATTATAATGGAAAAAATAGTTATACAAACACTCATATTCATTTTTCTCACCAATTTGAAAAAAATTGCTTGAATATCATTTTTTTGGCTTGCGGGCTTGATGAAATTTTTGGAAAAACAGTCGAGACAGTCATGTTTTGAGGGACCAAAATGGAATATTTTTAAAACCTGTTTCTATCCTAAGTATCCATTTATGTCTACTTTCCAACCCAATTTGAATCACTCAATTTGGATTTAAAACGAAAAATTTAGAACCAAAATATTGACAGGGTGTCTAGCGGGAAGCTCAAAAATAGAGTTGGGACAATCAGTTTTTGGAGACAGAAATGACCATATTTTAAAAACATGTTTCTATGGTATATTCTCCTATAAATCTAGTTTACAAGGTAATTGTAATCACTTGTTTTTATATCGTATGGAGAAGTTATGATCAAACTACTGACTGTCTATCGTAAATCAACACTCTTAAAACTCTGTTTTTCCGGCTGTTCCTTAGAGTATTTGACCTATCAATTCTTTTTGTCTTCAAAACCTATTTCTGTTGGAAATACATAAATTAATCTAATTTCATTTCCAATTTGAATCATTTGAATCCAATATCAAACGTAAAATTTATGCTTGAAATATCAATTGTTGGTCTGAGCTGGGTAATCGAAAATGACTTTATTATGAAGGTTGTTCTAACTAAAATTGACATATCATATCATTGAAATTTTAAAACCTGTTTCTATTGGAGATACACCTTTTAATTAACTCTCATCTAGCTTTGGAATCACTCAATTTGGACAAAAAACAAAGAAGTTGTGATTAAAACACTGCTGGTTAGTATGGTCGACCATTGCTCTCCCGCAGGTGACAAATAAATTTTACTTTGTTATTTTC
Source organism: Pinus taeda (assembly GCA_000404065.3). Lineage (NCBI taxonomy): Eukaryota > Viridiplantae > Streptophyta > Pinopsida > Pinales > Pinaceae > Pinus > Pinus taeda. The sequence goes on from APFE031641901.1 coordinate 14,747, forward strand.
TCAATGGATTTGTTGTATAGACTAACTGCTTGTTTTTTTTTGCATAATTCTTGGATTAGGGGAGCTCGATCACCTCTCTTTCTCCATGATTTAATGTTTTATTGCAGGTAGACACTCGTTTTTTTGCAGGTGCTAGGAGAAAAAGAATGTCAATTTATGAACAAGTGATTCTTGAAAGAAATTTTAAATGAAACAAAAGAATTTCATCCAACTCATTACCCAACGGATTCATAATAGAAGAAATGAAGAATTGATTTCCATTTGAAGATTCATGTCATGTCTTTACTACCAAAACAATTTTCGAAGAGATCATTTTTTTTTTTACATATTATCATAGCTGTTGTAACTTAATTTATTTATTTACATACTGTTTTTAAATAAAATATTGTTTCTTTTCTGATCTCTCTTATATTTTGTGTTTCAGGTGTTGCTTCATTCAAACTGTAACCCATCCTCAGTATCAATGCAGTGAACAACTAATTCATTCTTTGCGTGCTTGCATTTTATGCTTATGCATTTTGTTGTTCCTTTTCTGAAGGGACAACATTTGTGTGCACTTTTTTCGTTTCTGCTGTTCCTTTTTCAAAGGGACGACATTTTCGTTTTGTTGTTCCTTTTTCAAAAGAACAACACCTTTTGTGTCAGTTGTTCCTTTTCCATGGTTCATTTTGTTGTTCCTTTTTCACGTTTTTGTTGTTCCTTTTTAAAATGAACAACACTTCTGCACTTTCACGTTTTGTTGTTCCTTTTCGAAATGGAACAACGCTTCTGCACTTTCAAGTTTTGTTGTTCCTTTTCGAATGGAACAACATTTCTGCACTTTCACGTTTTGTTGTTCCTTTTCGAATAGAACGACACTTCTGCACTTTCACGTTTTGTTGTTCCTTTCCGAATGGAACAACACTTTTGCATTTTCACGCTTTGTTGTTCCTTTTCGAAATGGAATAGCGTTTCTGCACTTTCACGCTTTGTTGTTCCTTTTCGAATGGAACAACACTTTTGCACTTTCACATTTTGTTGTTTCTTTTCAAATGGAACAACATTTCTGCACTTTCATGTTTTGTTGTTCCTTTTCGAAATAGAACAACATTTCTGCACTTTCACGTTTTGTTGTTCCTTTTCGAAATGGAACATCACTTCTACACTTTCACTTTTTGTTGTTCCTTTTTGAATGGAACATCACTTCTGCACTTTCACATTTTGTTGTTCCCTTTCAAATGGAGCAACACTTCTGCACTTTCACGTTTTTCTATTCCTTTTCGAATGGAACAACGCTTCTGCACTTTCATGCTTTGTTGTTTCTTTTTCGAAATGGAACAGCGCTTCTGCACTTTCACGTTTTTGTTGTTCCTTTTTAAAAGGAATAGCACTTCTGCACTTTGTTGTTCATTTTCAAAGGAACAACATTTTCACGTTTCTTGTTGTTTCTCTTAGGGAACAACACTTTTTCACATGCATTTTTCGTTGTTCCCTACACGGAACAACACTTTTTCGTGTGTATTTTCACTTTTTGGTGTGCATTTCCTTTGTTGTTCCCTACAAAGAACAACACTTTTTGAGTGTTTTTGTTGTTCCTTCAAAGGAGCAACACTTTGGAAGTATTTTCGAGAGCAATTCTCTGTGCATTTCTTTTGTTGTTCCCTACAAGGAACAACACTTTTTGAGTGTTCTTGTTGTTCCTTCAAAAAAGCAACACTTTGGGAGTATTTTTGAGAGCAACCCTTCCTTCCTCTTATGGGATTATTCTTAGTTCATCTCAACCACATTTTACTGATTCCCTTTCATGGCATAAAGTACACTACTTTTATGAGGACAAGAATTATGGATTCTATTGAAACGAGTTAATATCATTCATGTTATGATTTTTAACAAGACAACTCCTTGATGATAGCTTAATTTCAAAAAGGACACAATTATTTATATACTACTTTACTGCATTGTTTTCTGTTGTACATGATACTGATTGATCATCTTAATACCATGCCGGTTCCACCCTTCCTAGTTATAATCTTCTCTGTTGTAATAAATTGAGATATATATTTATATATTTATTTATATATATATATTATATTATTTTTAATTGACATGTTCAACTTCTTCCACCATCCCTACTCTTAAGGAGTATTGAGCCTCCCTCTTTTTATCATAAAAATGTGTAATAACAACAAAATTTGTTTGCAGATAGAGGATAGGGGGTCTCATTACAAGCCAGCCTACCATGTTCATAAGGCTGTAACAAAGTGACATTCCCATTATGGCCACCACACCAGGGTTATGATCCATTGGATAGCCAAGGTATCCTTGGAACAGGAAGTCTCATCACAAGCCGACCTGATCACTTTTGCTACATCCCAGTGAATGGCAGTGTGGTTATCTGGTTATCACGCCAGCACACTGATCTCTTCTATAGAACATCACTGGAACTCTCCATTTATAAATTGAGGAACTTGGCTCATATGGGTTAAAAAACAACCCTGTCGAGGCTATGGATGCCTGCTGGCAGCAGAGGCTCTGCTTATGGTATTGAAGTTATATTTTTCGTCAATTGTTATTATAATACCCTTTTCTTATTCTTTTTTTATCAGAGAAGTTATTTTCATAATTTTCCTTGTTTTGAACCTTTATGCATGAGAAATTGTTTTATGATCAATCGCATCATTTTCAGCTAGAATATCGACAGCAAAGCATCTTTTTGGCATATTGTTGTCCTTTTTTTCTTTTTTCATAACTTATCATCAATCCAAAGCGTCCTATCTTTTGTTCATAACTATCTTGACACACTCTGCTCTCATTAAAACCATACCTCTCGTCGTCCTATCATTGATATGTGTACTCTGTTGTTGTATTGTTCATTCCCTTTCCTTGCCATCAGTATAACGCCTTTCATAGGCTTTATGGTCATGGAATCCCTTTTCCAATTAGAGGGGGGAATGTATGCATTATGAGATAGCATGTAATATGATTACTGCACTCTGCCATAACTTGTTGATTTGACAAAATATTAGTATTGCATGTATACAAAAGTTGTTCTGATTGAAAGTTTTGCATGCATTTTATTTGTTGCTATTCAAAACTAACATTGTGGATTCAAGAACATTGTATGCAAAATAGTGATTTATTTACAGGAGAACAACAAGTATGGGGGGGAAACTCTATTCGCAGCATGACCACACTATTGCAATTCATAGAAGAGGCTCGTGAACGTGAACAATTGTTCAGACATGATGTGCTTGCCTGGATTCCACCTTTCGCATCACTTTCAACACCAACTCTGTCGACATCAGCTTCAACAAATGCCAGTACATATATGTCATTTTGCATCTTTTTGAAGGTAAAACTTGAGGTAATCTAACATAATTTTTTGATTTATTACAAATTTAGGAGAATTTCATGAAAATCCATTGAGCATTATTTATCATCCTTCATTCCACATCTTTAGCACTTCCCATTTTCAGCAGCATATCATCTTTCAGTTTGGGGGAGTGTTGTTTTCATTCATTTCTTTCTTATGACCATGTCATTAATATTCTTTATCATCCATTGCTATTCTTATTCATTCTCAACGCCTCCCTTATTCCATGTTGTTTTACACCAAGCATAACATTCAACAGATGGTAGCAACCACCTCAATTTTTTTCTAGCATCGCATGAGGGCATGCTAATTCTTCAGAGAGGGGGAGGAATTGCTAAGCATGATACAATTTTATTTTTAGACAGTGCAGAAATTGATTTCCATAATATTTTTAAAACTATGAACTCAATTCTTGTGATTTCTGGAAAACATAGATGTATCATTAAAATACACAAACCCAGATAATTTCAAGTTAAATTGGTTCATAAAATTTCTGAAATCATGCACTATCACCTACAGCCATTTTGTTTATATCTCATGATCCGTGCATCAAAATGATCTGATTTTTGGATCATAGAAGCATTAATATTGTTGAAATCTACTTGCACAATTTCAACAAAATCTGGTTTGTAGTTTTTGGGAAAATGGTTAATGAAGGTTGTTGTCGCTTATATCATATTTTGCTACAACTTCATTGTTATGCCTTCATCAAGACTGTTAAAATTGAATATTCATTAATTAAGGAAGAATTCATTTGTTCTATCCATTTCATGAGCTAGGATGAACAAATTGTTTTTGTTTGGTTAACACATGGGTTTTGTCTTTGGGTTGCATGAGGTTTTTGTTGCATGAGGACATGCAACATATTGAGTGTGGGGGTATGTTGGGTCGTTAATATGCCATTATTATTATCACTTTTGAACGCTTATTCCACCAATTTCTACTGTTCTTCATCACGTCATTTATCATAATTTATCATATAATTCTATTTTACAATGATTTATGCTCTTATGTAAAAATATTATTTATTCTCCTTTATTTCTAATAAATTGATGATTATGCATGATTTTATCACTGATAGTTTTAATAAATTGGTTGTAACATTATTCACCATTTTTAGCCTCCAAGATAATTTCCAGATTGAAGATTTGATCATTAAAAGTGCCAACTCAGAAATTCGTTGGAATAAGAAGTTACAATTTTGTGGTTATGATTCTGGGTAAATGAAGAAGAATCTGGAAAATCCGGATCATGGGTTTTGTCCAGAACAGACCCAATTAACTTTATTAAAAAACGGTTTGCCCAAATTCGGCTTGTACTGAGAGAAACACAAGGTTCTTTGAGCACGATTTTCTCATATTTGTTGTTGCGGCCGTCCTCCAAATCTCAGCTGCAAAGCCAAATTCGCCTTGCTCTTGTTGTAAGCTGGATGGAAATATATCTTCTTGTTTATCAATTGGTTGGAAACAATCCAATTTTGTAATAGAAATCATGTTGTAATTATATCTATTATAACTTCTCTCTGATCTCTCTCTATTTAAATGAAAACAGAGATCAGAGATGGGGATGGAAAAATGATGGAGGATTAGAGATTCAGAATTGAGGATGGCTGAGAGAATGCAGTATTATGATTTGAGGAATTGAGGATTCAGAATTAAAAATTCAGAATTAAGGATTCATTATTCATGATAGGATAGGAGGAAAAAGAGATTGTTGCATGTTGTGATTCTCAAAGCTTCAGCTGTTGTAATGATTTCACAGTTTGATGATTAATATATGACTTGGGAGTTGTTGTTCATTCACCTGATCTGAAGTAGCCCAGCAGCATCCATTGCTGGCTAAGGGCCCAGCCTTTGGTGGAGTATGCTGCTGCTGTATTATATCTTTCCAATTTCTGTCGTGTGACAGTTTGATTTAATTCCTATTTCTTTGAATCATATTGCCTTACAGTTTCATGTTTTTGCAGCGTGTTGTTATAGTATTTTATGAAATTGTTTTATCGCACAAGTTGAGATTGAATCGCGTGGCTATTCTTTTCCATCATAACAGAGATTATTATCATTTTCTACTTATATTGTTATGTTGTTCATTTCAAATATAAAGCTTCGTTGTTCTATTTCAATTATGGTTTCATTCCATTTGTTGTTCTGTTTGATCGATATTCATTACAGATTGTTGTTCAATAGGATTGGTTATTCAATTCCTTTAATTATAGTTTGTTGTCCATTTACTTTGCTGTTCATTTCTGTTGGTTAATTGCAAGAGTTTGCTTTTAAAGAGTTTTCCTAGTTTACTTTCAATAACAGTTTTAGTTCAATTTCTATTTCCTTTTAATTGCTTTAAAGCAGGACTGTCAACTGTAGAGAACATTGATTATTGCTTCCTCGTTTCCAGATTGATTGTCTTGTTCCAGTTTGATTTCAATTGCATCAATATCTATAGGAATGAGTTATTTCTACTGTATCCTCAATTGGTGGTTGTTTGAGTGAATGATTTAGTTCAGAACATTTCAGTTTCTTGCTGTTCCAATTAGATTTTGTTTCCAGCTTTCATTTACTTTTGGATTTTAAGCACTATACTGCAAAACATTACTCTTGAGTAAATAGCCACCTCAGACTGAGTACACTCTTGAAATAATAATTCGTCCCTGGGTTGACAATTAATGTGAGGTAATTAGGAGTTAAAAAGACACCTTTTTATCGCTCGACAATAATCAGAGCCGACATAACAATAATAATGTAAGGGCACAATAATAACAATAGTGGGCTTCTATGGGCCACAATAATAACAATATGGGGACTACATGGGAACCACAATATAATAAGGGGGTTGTACTAATAACAATAATGGGTTACACTAGTAGTATAGGGACCTAACATGCGCCTCTCCTTCAAAAATTGTTGTCCTCAATGCTTGAGTAGTTCTTGATGCTTTTGTATAAAATTCTTGTCCTCCCGTGTGGAATCTTCAATGAGTAAGTTCTTCCACTTGATGAGATACTTTTAAATTGATCGATTTCATAGTTGTTGAGTTCTTGTTTCTGTGACTGCTCCAAGCTCCAATATGATTTTTCCTTCCTCGTCAAGTTCTGACAATATTGCTTGAACTGGGTTCCTCTGCAAATTTTGAATGAGTGTCCACACTTCTTTGTCATTATTCCATTCATCCCTTCCTTTGTTTATCCAATCTCGTTGGATAATAGAAAAAGCACAAAAATATTCTTCCACATCCTCATCCTTTCTTGATAGTGCATCTGCAACAACATTTTTCTTCCGTTTTTTGTAGATGATTTCAAAGTGATAACCCAACATATTTGTGACCCATTTTTTCTGTTCTTCTAAAGATAATCTTTGTTCTAAAAAGTATTTAAGACTATCATGATCCATCCTTCCCTGAAGTGTCTTCCATTAGGTAGGTTGACATTTCTTAGGTGGCATGTAAGTATTTCCAACATTTCCTTAATCATAATAGCTTTGTTGAGATGTAGGCCAATAAAAAATACCCCAATCAGACTACCATCAAAATTCTTTCACTACGATTTTGATATAACCCGTTGTTTCAATCAATTCTACAACCAAGTGGCTGATTATCCTTTTAAAAAGTTGGAGAACTTGTTTTTGATGCTCGATGTTGATATTTCACTGGCTTGAATAATTTCTTCTTGACATGTCCTTCTATCTTGAGATGTTTGAAGGAGTCATAAATTCTTCCAAATGCATTACAAGATACGGGTTGGATTGTTTTCTTGTGCTTTGATGTGATCTTTCACTTCTTGAACATTTTCTTCTTAATATGGTCCCTTTCTATTCTTGATAGTTTGAGAGTGGTAATTCTGGCCAATGCATTACAAGATATGGTCAGATTCATTTCTTCTTTCTCAATGTGATCTTTCACTTCTTGAACCTTTTTCTTCTTAGTTTGTCCTTCTATCTTGCGAGTTTGAGGAGTGGTAATTCTTGCCAACGATTTATAAGATATAGTTGGATTCATTTATTCCTTTTCTAGGGTTAGTTCCTAGTGTATATCCTCTTCTTTTGATGTTTCTTGGTCCTTTTGTTCCTCCTCTTCATAATCTATGTAAAATAATTTGTTCTTAGCACACTAATGACCTTTAGTGTATTTTCTATCACAATTGTAACAAAGCCCTTTTTCTTTTTTTTTCTTCCAATTGTTGTCATGTAAACCTTGTAGATTTTGGAAGGCTAGGAGAAGAACCACTTACATAATTATAGTTGTAAGTGGTGGGATTACTTATTTCCATAATTTTGCTTTCAATTTTTCTTGCCAACCTAAATGCCTTCTCCAATGAATCAGGTTCCCAAAGACGAACCTCATGTTGAATGTTATCCTTTAAAGTCCCTCTAAAGACATCAATCCTTTGCTTCTCTGGAATATCATTTACCCTTATATTAAATTTTTGAAATTCCTCAATGTGCTCTACAATTGAACCCTTTTGTTCGAGATTTATCAATTAGCTAAAGAAGGTCTTACTCTTTATATCCTCATATTGTGCTATTATTTCTTCTATGAAAATTGACCAAGTGACAAGTGCTTTACGAGAACAAAGACCTTTATACCATAAAAATTGATTTTGTTCTAAATATAAAGATGCAATATGTACCTTTTGTAACAGTTGAACCTCATGTAGATCAAAATATTGCTCCATCTGTAGTATCCAATTTACTGGATCCTTTCCATCAAACTTCTTCATATGGCCTTTTCTTGATTTTAGGAGCTTGATCTTCAAATGACTTTAGATCAATGATTTTAGATCTCCAAGTTCTGAAATTATGTCCTATAGTAGCTCTCTGAGTCCTCTTTCTAACCCTGGAAGTCTGATCAGAATTTGTTTATCCAAGAAATAGTTACGCTCAATCTCCTAATATGACCTGATTGTATAATGTTTCAGTAGAGGGAAATTGTACGATGTGCCACGTGTCACTATTTTCATCTTCAGATCTGAAAAATATACACAGAAAACTATAGACTCTCCTCTTTTTGTAACTTCTTACAAAATTTCAATTTGTTTCTCAGAGATAAAGTTATGACAATTTTCCTAAGGTCACCTATTTAGAATGTAATTCGGAGTTTGCAAAAACCCTAACTTCCTTAGATTATATATCTGAAAATATAGCAAGAAAAGATATGAGATTTGGACCCGAGCTTCACCAAGATTTAAGGTCAAATTATTTTTAATTTCAGAGTCTGAACCTTTGTAGAAATAATATTATAGTGAAAAATCCATGATGACCTATTTGAGATGAAATTATGGAGCTTGCAAAAACCCTAACTTCCTCATATCATATATCCTAAAATATAGCGAGATAAGATCTTGAATTTGGACCCGAGGTTCATACCGATCTTTTCTCAAATTGGTTTTTTGTTTAGCTTTTGAAACTTTGTAGCAAAATAGTTATAGGGAAAATTCCATGATGACCTGTTCGGAGCAACAAAACCCTAGAATCCGTAGCTATGATACCAAATGTTATGAAACCAGCTCATAAAAATATAGAAAAGATATATGAATTCCTTATAAATAAGCCTCTTCGAGGAGACAACCTCCTTTACATTACACAAATGGATAAAGCTTGGATGATACAAATGACAAGACCTCCGTTCTATATATAGGAGTCTAAGGGATCATAATATAATCAGAGCCGACATAACAATAATAATGTAAGGGCCCAATAATAACAATAGTGGGATTCTATGGGGCACAAAAATAACAATATGGGGACTACATGGGCACAACAATATAATAAGGGGGTTGTTCTAATAACAATAATGGGTTACACTAGTAGTATAGGGACCTAACACTAGTACTTTGGGAATTTTGATAGTTGAATGCATATTTTCATCATTGACTGTAGGCTTGGGAACTTTGATTCTGATCATTATTGTTACTGGGCTCATCTCTTAGATATTTTTTAGTTGGTTTTGTTGGATAGTCTTATGATTTATGAATTGAAACATTGTATTTTCTCTTTGTTGAACATTTTATGAGAATCTAATAAGAAGAATAATTTGAAAGGGCTTTCCCCCTTGTGGAGATTTTCCATGGTATTTGAAAAAACCTAGTGTCTATTATTTTTCATTGCATTTATTTTTACATATAAAATTGTTATTAATCATTGGAATATTCAATTGTGCTTGAATATTTCTAATTGAAGATAAGAATTGTGCTAATGTAATTGTAACAACATAGAACAACGAAAAATTAACATGGTATCAGAGCTAAGGTTAAGACATGCCCATGGAGACAAGATTCAAGTGCAATAATTCTTGAAAGAAGTTGAAGGAGGCAATTTGATTTGGTTAAGATGTCTACCTCTTACTTCAAAGATAATGAGAAGTTGGGTGTGTATAAATTCCCACTGTAGATCAACATATTATGCAATATACTAAAGCAAAATACAAGATCTACTTCTACAACAAACTTTGCGGAAGCTTAATCGAATATGAGCAAGATCAATGATAACACATATAACTAAGAATGAGAAATCAATCACACATGAACACAGAAGAATAACCTAGGGAAAGCCTCAGCCTAAAACCCAAATCTCTGTATTATCAGATTACAAAAAGAATCAGCTCACAAGCTATCCTGCTCTCTCTGCAATCCAACTGCTGCTCATAGACAGTCAAAGGCTTCACACAAACCTTCTCCTCTGCCCTCCAAGCCTCATATTTCCAAGCACATTTTTTCTTGGGGTCCAGTGCTTCCACTTGTGTGAATTCCCACCTCACACTGCTCACTTGGCTCAAAAATAACTGCATAAACTTGAAGGAGATAATTCCTTCTGCATGGATGAGTTTCATATATAGGAAAATTCCTCCAACTGATAGTACATTGTCCCTTCCTCTGATCTCAACTAGGTCTTTGCCTGAAATGACATGCATGAGTTATTTATGAGAGAATATTCAGTTATCTGAAGTGCAGCAGTTACATGCATGCATGCATTAACTAACTTGAATCACAATTAATTCAAACAAAACTGTTTGAATTAATCTAACTGGACTTGACTCAGTTAACTGAGCCAACTAATTACAACTCATCCTTATCTCTTTAACTAAGGGATAAATTTCTCAATCAATGGAGAAACTGTTGCATGTCCCCACAGAGACTTCATGTTTGATTTTCTACAAATAATTAACTCAAGATGAATTAATTAATTATTTTACAAACAATTGCTTAGATCAAATTCAAATTTTATTTCTCAAATTTAGTTCAGGGACTAGCTAAAATTGGAATCTAACCCAAAATGCTATTTATAGTAATGATATTTTTAGCACTTCCATTTTTCATTCCTTGTTGTTATGTCCAACACTGGTACCTGAATTGCTATTTATAGCAATGCTAATTTTAGCATTTCTTGTTGCCATTTTCAACACTCCCTCTCAACAAGAAATGCATTCAACTCGAACCCAATCTTGAACCTTTGAAATGTTCTTCATGTAACACTTCTCCCAAGTGTTATTTCTCCAGCAACTCTAGAAACAAAAAATTCTCCCAAGTGACCTCTCTGTTGGGCTAGAAACACCCTCTGATGTTGAAGCTTCCTCTATCGCTGACTAGTGCTCCCTCTATGACCTCTGAGCCGCTGCAAGACTCCATGTATCTCGCACTATTGCACACTTCTTTGTGCCATCCTCCATTGGTGCAAAACTCTTGTGCCTCTTGCATTGTTGCAGCCTGCTAGCTCTACATTGACTTGGGATTCATGCACTGTAGCTCTCTCTGTTACTCCATCCGCATCTACCTCTACCCACTCAACCAATCTAGCTACTCCCTGTCGGGGCTCCTGTAGCAAGGTCTAATCAAAGAGGTTAGGTACCTCAATGGTCCTACCCCTATTCCAGCCTTCTTGGGACTGTCACTCCACATCGCCCCACCTCCTACCTGGATGTATGGATGCATGTGATCCCTCTGCCCACTTGGCTCGAAATTTCCCCCTACTGGAGGTCTTTGCATGACTAGATGTCTCTACTCAATCTCCTCTCGGCTTCTCTAGTTATGGCTTCTCCACAACCTCCTGAAGCTGCTTCACCAATTGTGGCTCCTCCACAATTGTCTGGGATTTATTTTGGCGCTGCATGTTGAGAGGTAATTTACTCTCCCTCTCAACCACCAAGTCTTCATCAATTGCCTTGCTCCTCAAGGCTTTGCATGCATCTTGAACATCAAGAGCATACAAGTTCTTGACTCGTGAATTGATCTACTTCACCTGTCTCATGGTGATGTGTCAAAGGAAAACATTTCCCTCACTGAAGACTACATCATAGCTTTTGTCTTCCATCATTGCGATCAACACCAAATTTTTCCTCAGTCCTGGTACATACCTAACATCGGTCAAGGTAATGCGAGCTCCATGCTCCCTCTGAAAAACAACCGTGCCTACACCTGAGACACTATAATTTTCATCATTACCCATCGCTATGAGTATCTAAAGATCTTTCTCCTCCAAGGTACTGAACAAACTCTTGCCGCCGGTCATGTGGAAAGAAGCTCCACTGTCAAGAAACCAACCACATCCCACCATGGATGAAACCATGCATACAAAGAGGGTGAAATCCAACTCGAACTGTGAGGCCAATGCCTCACCAGCAAATCCTTCCTTGGATCCCATCTTGGATTTCTTTAGTGGATAATTTGTAGCAAAATGGCTCACCACATGATAATGAAAGCATCGCAATTTCGATTTGTCAAACTTCTTCCCACCATAGGAAGAACTCGATTTGGGATGAGAATCCTTCTCCTTCCCTTTCTTTTCCTTACTTTCTAAGGCACAATTTTCTTCATCCTCCTTGGATGAAGAACCATCTCTGGTGCTTCTTCTTATCTCCTCCTGCATCAGATCCGACCAAAGTCATTCCCAATCTGGCAGTTTCTCTCTTCCATTTATCGAGTCTTGTTAGCTATGCCAACTCTTAGGAAGACTGAGGAGAGCAAGACTCACCATGTCATCATCGGCTATCATGATCCCTACACTTCCAAGCTCATCCCTGCAGGTGGTGATCTTGTTCAGATATGTAGAGATCATGTTTCCCTTTTCACACTTGATTTTTTGAAACTTGTCTTTCAGCGCCAGCTTCCTCTGATTGTTGTTGTTTTGATATAGATATTTCAATGTTTTCCACATTGAAAACGGTGTCTCCTTCCCATGGAAGCTTGAGACAATGTGGTCTTGAACTCCCTCGAGGAGGATTCTCCTTGCTCTAGTAACACATATCTTCCATTCCACCAATTCTGTAGCAGCAGTCGGCTTAGGGACTTCTTGATCAATGAAGTCCTTTAGATCGTTATCCTCTAATACTACTTCCATGCAATCCTTCTAGGCTATATAATTCGAGTTGCCATCAAGGGCATACTCAAGTCTTAAACCGTTGAACACCATTGGTGAAATTGAGATGTGATAAGAACTCGATTTCTATATTCAGGAACCTCAAACTTCGAACTTCTCCCTTCTGGTATATAGTTCTCTCCTTTGATCACCTTTGCTCTATTACCATGTAGAAATTCCCACTGTAGCTCAACAGATTATGAAATATACTAAAGCAAAATACAAGATCTATTTATACAACAAACTTTGCAGAAACTTAATTGAATATGAGAAATATCAATGAAAACACATATAACTGAGAATGAGAAATCAATCGCACATGAACACAGAGGAATAACCTGGGGAAAGCCTCAGCTTAAAACTCCAACCTCTGTATTATCATACAAGTGGAACTATGTTTAGATTACAAAAAGAATCATCTCACAAGCTATCCTGCTCTCTCTACCATCCAACTATTGCTCATGGACAATCAAAGGCTTCACGTAAACCTTCTCCTTTGCCCTCTAAGCCTCCTATTTCCTTGCGCAGTTTTTCATGGGGTCCAGTGCTTCCACTTCTGTGAATTCCCACCTCACACTACTCACTTGGCTCAGAAATAACTGCACAAACCTCAAGGATATAATTCCTTCTACATGGATGAGTTTCCTATATAGGAAAGTTCCTCCAACTGATAGTACATTGTCCCTTCCTCTGATGTTAACTGGGTCTCTGTCTAAATTGACATGCATGAGTTATTTATGAGAGAATATTCAGTTATCTGAAGTGCAGCAGTTACATGCATGCATGCATTAACTAACTCACAATTAATTCAACAAACTGTTTGAATTAATCTAACTAGGCTTGACTTAGTTAACTGAGCCAACTAATTACAACTCAATATTACAACTCATCCTTATCTCTTTAACTAAGGGATAAATTCTTCAATCAATGGAGAAACTGTTGCATGTCCCCACATAGACTTCATGTTTGATTTTCTACAACTAATTAACTCAAAATGAATTAATTAATTATTTTACAAATAGCTGCTAAGATCAATTTCGAATTTTACTTCTCAATTTTAGTTTAGGGACTAACTAAAATTGGAATCTAACCCAAAATGCTATTTATAGCAATGCTATTTTTAGCACTTCCATTTTTCATTCCTTGTTGTTATGTCCAACGTTGTACCCGAACTTCTATTTATAGCATTTATTTTTTTATCATTTCTTGTTGCCATTTTCAACAGGGTGGCTCATCTAAATTTTTTGCTTGGAAAATCAGATTGGAATTTATACTAGATGACAAAAATGTTTTGGAGTATGTGTAAGGGAAGTTACATAAGCCTATAGAAAATGATTTTTTTGCTATCAAATCCAAGTACAAGAAAGGTGATCTTGAAGCTAAGAAAATTATCATTGATGGTTTGCAATATCATTTCTTGTTTACATTGGTAACTTGAAGGCATCTAATTAAGGATATGTATGATAAGTTGGTCGAGATGTATGAGGTCAAAAACCTTAATCACATCCTCTCTTTGATGGATCAACTCAAAGAGATGAATATGAATAAGGGAGAATCTGTACAATCCTATATTATGAGGGTATCATGTTTAAGGGATCAATTGCAAGATGTAGGTGAACAAGTATATGATAGGGAGTTGGTATTGATTACTCTTTGAGGTCTTCCCCCTATTTGAGAAACCTTCATTAGTACTCTAATGAAAAATAATGTATTCCTAACATTAGATGAGATCATTGGTAAATGTACTCAAGAGGATACTAGGATGATTGATACATGATTGATAGAGGGAGAATTCAAAAGCATGAAGAAGGAGAGCCCGCTACATTGATTACCCAAGACAAGATGAAAAATGGAAAAGGAATACCATCTTGTTCACATAGGTTCTCCCCCAAGTCAAAGGACTCTAATATAATATTAATGTATATTGAATGCTACAATTGCCACAAGTGTGGTCACTATGCCTGAAATTGTTCGAGAAAGAGAGATGCTCCAAGATCCGACTAAAGCTTCAACAACAATAGGTACAATGATAGAAGAAGAAGCGATGATAGAAGAAGAGGTGATGAGAGGATATGGTAATATGATCAAAGAGGAAGAGATGATTTAAGAAGAATATATTCTTTGGATGATCGTGAAGAAAGTCCTCATCCTCAAAATAATTCAAGGAAATACAGGTATGAAACTAATGTAACTACTAGTCAATATGAATATAGTCTTATTTCATCCCTTTGTAGTTCTTTTCCTCTAGATTTGTATGATAGATGGATAGTATATAATGGGGATTCTATACACGTCTTTGGATATAAGGAAGTCCTCTCAAATTGAGTTGAGAGGGAGACAAGGTTAAAGATTATTCTTGGGGACAACATTACATATCCAGTGAAAGGTTTTGGTTCTATCAAATTCCATTTGCATTGTAGTGAATATGTTCTCCTTCATGATGTAATGTATGTTCTAGAATTAAATAAGAAATTGGTATTTATATTTTCTTTGGAAGACAAAGGTATGGGAGTAGCCTTCATAAAAGGTAAATTCCTCACATGGTCTGAGTAATCACGCAAGAGGCATACATTCACATTGGTATCTAGAGTTCAAAGACTCTATAGATTTAATGGGATACCTCTACTAGGAATGGTCCATGACACTAATTATCAAAGTGAGCTATGGAACTGAAGAAAAAAGAAGTAGAGGGGACCATTCCCCTCTAGCAGGAACAAGACCGATGATAATCCCAAGAAGAATGGAGTGGTTATGAAAGGACAATTTTGGAAGGATGCCATGTCCTAAGAAAATGAATCAATTATGAAGAATGATGTGTGGGATATTGTACCGAGACCTATAAGAAAGTCTATCGTCTCTTCAAAATGGTTTTATAAGTTAAATAATGAAGTGGATGGAGGCATTGCTAAGTACAAGGAAAAGGTATGTTTTTAGAAACCTCGGGGATTTAAAGTATAATGTTATACATCATCTACGATTGGGGACAAAAGTATCTCCCCTAGGTCAGTGGCTAACCTAGAACAATATAGAGACAAGGAACCCAATGATTTTTCTTAAAGTAAATATATAATGGAGTGAGGCCTACCTAGAATCCTTTGCATGCTTCACTCCTTCTTTAGCTTGGAAGCCCCAATTTCAGCTCTAATTGCCAAAGTTAGAACCTGCACATCAAGATAACACAATCCAAGAAACTAAGAGATGTATGTATTATCATCTAAGTACTCCATTCAATAGATCAACATGGTATTTAAATATATGAAACAACATCACATATAGGAAAAAAATGAATTCATTGCATTACTATAAATGGAAGGAGATTACAACTATAAGTAGCAGTTGATCTTGTAGAAGAGCTCCTCGAAGTTGTTGACTTATCCTTTCCTTGTCATAATATGCACCTCCAATCACCTTAAATGCGTGAAATGATGACCACTCACTACAACAGCATAAGGGCAGAATTATTCTCCAAAATCCAACCCCCACCCTCATAGTAGGTTGGAAATATATAAAGAAGCAAGGTAAGTTAGGATTTATTATCCAATTACCATTCTAGGGTAAGAGATACACCTTTGATGGTGTGATATGATCAAAGGATAAGTGGTGAAAAATAAAATGTAGATCCGAATGATTTATCCAAGGTAAGTAGTTCTAAGAACTTCTGGAAACTCCTAGAAGGTGAAGCTTCCAAATCTCGATCATTCTCCTAGATTTCTAGAACCAATGAAGGTGCAAAGGGGAGTAACATGCTAGTGACCAACGCAGGCCACAGTGGAGCAACCTGCTAGTGAACACACCCCAATAGGATTACAAGGAGCATTGGTCCTTATAGGGGGCATTGGTCCTCAAACTAGCTTAGATGATGCAGTTTAGGGCTCAAATCCTAGGAAATGAAAGGTACATGCTTAGGTATTTGTGCAATATGGTGACAAGGGGGAATAGGTTGTTTATTGATCCCATTAGGAGGCTCACTGATCAAATGTGACAAAATGGCCTATAACAAAATCCCCCCTAAAGAGAAAAGTCAAAGATGATGACTAATAACTGAAGTGCTTTACCTTGTGATAAGCAGGGATCAAGGACAACTGGGGAGCTTCATCTATCACAATACATTTAGAACATGAAATCTTTGTATGCTGAGGGAGGCATACCCATACTCATCTCATAAGCTAACATAACATGTACAATGATCAAATTACGCGTTCACAGATGCAATTGAAGGACCCACGACTGGATGACTGTCAATATGATCATGACCACCATACATTGTGATCTATGTATAATCCTGAAATCATAGCTGGGATGGATGAAACTAGATATGAGGTCTTCTATCTCATTCACATGATCAATCAAATTATGAGCTTAACCATGTGAATCAATGAGATGGAGTTGAACACCATAGTACAATCTGTATGGTTTGAATAAATGAGTTTATGTCGAACACCACAAAAAATCTTTCAGTCGAAGGCCATTGATGTAAACCTATCACCGAGGAAACTTTCCATTAATGTATGCAAGCACCAAGGTACCAAGGGGTGTTTCTAAGTCAACTTCCTAAATGATGTGTTGATGTCGACAAGAAGTGACCCATCATGGGAGGGCCTTGTATCCCCCATCAACAACACAAAATGGGTATGATGATTCAGACAAAATGATTAGAATGATGCTGATATGGAACTAGATGAGGAAAGGAAAACACGAAATGAAGGCTTAAGAGTACTGTAGTAGAGATCAAATGAATGAATTCTCTTGAACACACCAGTGGCACTGAATGGATTTGGAAACATTGACCCAAAATCGATATGGAGGCTCTAAAAATGGTATGATAACCAAAAGACAAGCATATTACCCAACCCAATAGCCAAATAGATGAAGTGGAAGAGTGTCATGTTAAACAGTGACTCGCTCCCATTAGAAAAATTGAATCCTTTGTTTTCCCAATTTCCCCAACCATATTGGTTAATACCCCTTTACCTTTTAACAATCTTGAGGAGGATAACATATGCTTGATCTATAATTCTATCCCTCTATTGAATCCCTCCGAGTGTATTTAATGAACCCTAAGAAAGAGCGGTCCGACCTTGTCATGTTCGACAAGTCCATCACTGTTTGATGTTTTAACGAGTCCAATGAAGGCAAAACTCGACATATTTTCCATGTTTAGAGAGTTTGAAAAAGAGGCGAAAAAGAAAACTCTAGATGTCCCTTTTCATTGATAGTCCCTTAGGCCCGAAAAGGTAGAAAAAAATACCTAAGAGAACCTCTTAGTTATATTCAACTAAGGTGTTCCTTTTTCATAGCTAGTCTATCTCAGTTCGGAAAAGGGTTAAACTTATACTGAGTAGATGTGTTTTCATTTATTTTTATGAGTTTGAAAAGACAAGTGCTTGATAATATTTTCATATTTTTGGAGTCTGAAAAGAGCTGAAAGAGTACTCCAAGAGGGTTCCTTTTTTGTGGGTTTAAAGAGTGAAAAAGAGATAAAAATATACTCTGTGATCAAAGTAACATGTTCAAAGATAATGAAAACCTGCTAACAGCTGTCGACCTACTCAAAGCACCACAAGAAGGATTAAACATACCTATTTCATAGGAAAAATGAAGCATATGTAGGTCAAAACATTACAAATGAATAAAATAATGAGAAAATGACCATAAATATTCAAAATGACTTACCATTTTTACCATTTCACATTTTACCTCCAACAGTGAGTATTTGGATCCCTTTTACCCTTGATCAGTTGCAACCAATTGTGGCCAATCCATGGAACCATTTCAAGTTTCATCACTTCCAGGTAGGAACTGAAACCTTTCTTTATATTTCCACGATCCATTTTTGTGATTTCTTGCAAAAATTTTAAGGTTTTGAGGCCCTTAGGATTCATAAAAAATTCCCTGGGACCAATGCACCCCCACCTTATCGAAAAATTCTTTGCACGTAGGTAGGGATACACTGTAGGCAAAGGTTTAATTCTCTAGTAGACACTGTTGGGGTGCGTTGGGAACATTTTCCTAAGTTGTTTCTCACTTTTGCCTCAAATTTTGTCAAGTTTTTTGTATGGGAAATAGCCTAATGGATCCCTTGTTGATGCTTCAGGTACCCATTAGTACAAAATGGAATTCATCTGGCGAGAAAGAGAACATGAAGAACAAGATTTGAATGCAAAAAATGACTTTGCTATCATCGAGGCACTAAAAACTTGTGGGTTATTGAAATTATTTTGGTTTCCTGGTATGAGGCAACAAATGGAGTTGTTAAAATACCTTGTACATTCGTGGGACATACAAGCACAAGCATTCAGGTTTGGGGAGAATCTTCTCAAGATACAAGTAGAGGATATTTACTTTATGATTGGATTGTCAAAGCGAGGTGCCCCGGTCTCTCTTCTAGGTGGAAGACTTAGAGGTCAGATGGTGAAAGACTATATCACTACCTATTTCATACCTTGAGCCCTTCCTACTAGAGATGGGAAGATCAACAGAAAGGATGTAACCCAATTACCTCTAAGAATGATCTTTTTCATTATTGCAAGATTTTTAGGAAACTTGAAACTACATGTAGTGATTAAATATTACATGTAGTATGGGATAGAATGTCTAGAGTCGATAGTATTCAAATGGAGTGAGGGTGTCTTGGTCAATTTGAAGGAACCTATTACTAAAGAAAAGGAGGGGAAGTTGAAGAACTATAGTTATGGAACAATCTTAGTCTCTTTTTCTCTAGAGTGGGTTCCACTACTGCAACCTCAATAGATTGTACTTGAGCCCATCGATCCGAGGACCCCATGGACAAGGAGGTGGATAGACCATATGAACCAACATGCAAGCCCATCGATGATCAAGTTTTCACTAACCTTCTTTGGATGGATATGTAGGAATTTCATCATCATTGATGATTATCCTTATGTGAGGATGGATTTCCATGATGATCCCAAGCTCGAGTTGATCCTGAGCTTGAGTTGCCTGAGGGTGAGAAATGGGATGCTTTAGATAAGATACTTCGACCATTAAGTTTTTGAAACTTTTATGATTTTTTTGTGTTTTTTAATGTTTTAGAGACTAAACTATTTGATTTTTCCATGTAGACATTGGTCTTGTTCGACCAGTGGATGCTACATATCTCCGCATAGAGAGAAAACCACATGAGGAGGTAGTGGTACTAGTACATGCTGCTGTGGTAGGACGAGATGTGCTACAAGATATAGATGTAGTAGAGATCCTATCAGAGATGGAGCACCACATGGAAGGAATGACACATGGAATTGATGAGACTGTGGTCAATCAACTTTCATTGCAACTTTAGCGACACACAATCAGAGTGCCTAGTGATATTGGTTGATTACTACACAAGATAGCTCGTGCAATGTCATTTTATCATGAGAATCACTAATTTTTATAATTATATGTTTTGCATGTAGTTTTTATATGGAAGATGTAGCCATATGTGTCTCGGGGCACACATTTTGTAAAAGAAAACTTCATATATATATATAATATATATATTATATATATAGAGAGAGAGAGAGAGAGAGAGAGATATTATTATATATATATATATATAATATATATATATATAGAGAGAGAAGATATATATATATATATATATATATATATATATATATTATATATATTATATATTATATATATATATATATATATATATATATATATATATATATATATTCAATGTTTCCTAGTTCCTATTCTTCTTTCAATATGATGTGATGTGAATTGAAAGTTATTTAAAATATTTTCAAATGTTGATCTAAAAAAAAATAGCTAGGGCATTTGCTATTGTGCTCAAATTTCTAGAAATATGTTTATATCTTATGAAATCAAAATGTCTTTCCAAAAGACACACTCTCAAAACCATGCCAAGGATGGCAAGATTTCTCACTGAATAGATGTTCACGAGTTGCAGTACTATGAGTTATGAGTCAAGATTGATGATTATACGACAAATACCATGTGAAATAGCATCAGAAAGTAGCTCAACCACTATGCTATACTCAACGATTTTGTTAGTTGAGTGACCAATTCAAATCCATTGCATACTCATTAGTTTGCCATTTTGGGCAAAGATAGCCCACGCTGCAGAGGATAGGTTCTGAGTACTATGGCTAGCACCATCGGCATAACCAATATACAGTTCAAGAGAGGTTGACATATGCAATCCAAAAGTAAGTAGAATCAACAGAAACCATGGAAACTCCGGAAAACACATTGCAAACACACTCAACACACCTACAGACAATATATACATAGTGTACCATGCATGGGATCAAACATAGATATTTTTTGAGGTACAACCCATTTCTAGGCTGCAACAATGGAATTCCATAGAGATCCACTGACTCGTAAGCCCCTTTTGCAAGTGACTGATCACTTTACAACGTATGGGCCCAACCACATAGGTTGGAACTTTCCTTGACCTAACTTGTCAGCCTCCTGGTCATATAAGAGAACCATATCTCCTTTTGAGAAGATTCTAGGCTTGACACTTTTGTCATATTGTGTTTTAATGCATGTTTTAACAGCTTCATTGGCTCACGTAGCATCGTGCCAGGTTTTATCCCAACGATTTAGATGTAAAATATGCTCCTCCTCTGTAGAAGTAGTGGGAAGAAGTTCGATAGCTAGTTTGAGCTATGGAATTTCATGTTCGATAGGGAGGATTGATTCCAGACCATACACCAACTAGAAGGGTGTGAATCCAATAACAGTCCTTATTGAGGTTTGATATACCCACAAAGAAGCAAAGAGAAGCAAGTGCCAATCTTATTTATGGACCCCTATCATACGTTGAAGCATAGTCTTAAGAACTTTGTTAATTGCCTCAGCTTGTTCTTTAGCCTAAGGATATTAGGGAGTGGAATTTTCATATGAAAGTCCCAATTTGGCAGCTAATTATCATCAGATTATTTTGAAAGTGCTTCTGATGATCCATTACTATTTCTTGTGGAATTTAAACCTAGCAGTCACATTGTTGAAGAAGAAGTACGTGGTTGTTTCGTCGATATTATTGAATGTAGGCATCACTTCAACCCACTTAGAAAAGTAGTCAACGAAGAGAATAATGTAGCCATGCCCCCGGGCCGAGTGAGGGTTACATGTCATAAAATCGATGCCCAATTTTGCAAAGGGACTAATGGCAATGACGGGATTCAAAGGAGAAGGCAGAGTGCAGAATTGTCAATCATAGATCTGGCATGCATGACATTTCTGGACTGCGAGCATAAAATCATGGAAAATTATGGGAAAAAAGTAATCGATGCGTAAGGTTTTTTGTGCAATAGAGTAACCATATAAATTTCCGCTGCATGCCCCTAAGTGGCATTCATTCAAGACTTTCTCAGCCTCCTCAAGATTGAGGCATCTCTGTAAGATCGTATCAATACTATGATGGTGATCCAGATCTTGGGGGGAGGCCCCCAAGATCTAAAAAATTGAAATGGATCTTGGGGGGAGAGACCCCCAAGATCTAAAAACTTGAATTGCCAGAAGAAAAAGAGGAGAATGCCCAATAAACAAAACCACAAAGAAAATTTTTATTAAAACCGATAATAACTGTAAAGGCTACATTGTGGTGGAAAATCTGTCCTTTTACAAATGTGACTTGTTACTTATAGTATTTTTCAGTTACAATACCACCAGTCAATTCCATGGGTGAATGAATACCAAGGGTGGATTTCACAATACCACAGACCAATTCCATGGGTGAATGAATACCATGGGTGGATGTCACTTACAATACCATGGGTGGATGCCATTTACAATAGCATGGGTAAATTCCATGGGTCGATGAATGATATGGGTGGATGAGTACCATGGGTTGATGCCATTTTCCATTCGGATCATTCCTCCCTCCTTAAGAAGCAATGGTCCCCATTGCATAAAGTTCCCTCTTGCGAAGCCTTTGTTGAATATGAAGAGCCACTGAAGATAAGGGTTTTATGTGGTTAACCCATAACCATGATAAACAAAGATCCGAGGATAGAGATACCATGTAATGCTTGTGACCAACTGTGATTCTGACAGTGTGCGGCCTAGAAAATGGCCTTCAATAAAGTGTGGGTTTGTGGATGACCCATAACCATGACGAATGAAGATTTGAGGATAGAGATACCCTGTAATGCTTGTGACCAACTGTGATATTGACAGTGTGCGGCCTAGCAAATGGACTTCGATGAAGTGTGGGTTTGTGGATGACCCATAACCATGAAAAATGAAGATCCGAGGATAGAGATACCCTGTAATGCTTGTGACCAACTGTGATACTAACAGTGTGCAACCTAGCAAATGGACTTTAATGACAAGGATTTTGTGCGGTTGACCCATAACCATGATGTTGGTTGTTGATGAAGTAGCAGGTGCCTACATAGCCTGGGGTGGGAGGGCATGTCTCCAACTAACCCAAGCCGAATGTTGTTATGCTGAAACTGATGAATGTGAAGCAAGTGCCTACTAAAGTGGGGTGGGAGGGCACGTCTTCAACGGAACCTGCTCCGAATGCTGATCCATAATTAAAATGGACATAACTCGGCCAATATAACTCAGAATATTTATTATAACCTATTTTTGGAAGTAGAAGGATCATTTTGCATTTTCCCATGTGTTGGAAATCCTTATCTGGACACCCTAGAATCTATGATTCGTGCTGCAATGTTTTCTTCCATCACAAAAGTTTTGAAAAAATAGTTGATTTTAAATGAGCGATATTTCCCACATTTGAACTCCGATTAGACCCTTTTTTTTTTAAACTGGGTGATTTTTCAAGAGGGGCTCAGATCTACAATTCTTTTTCTAAAATTCAGCACAAAAACTTTAAAAAATGATAGGAGAGTCGTCGTCCACCAGTTGTCGTTAGAAAAAAAATTCTACAACGTAGCTGATTTTAAATCAGCGATATCTCCCTCATCTAGACTCCAATTTGGCCGATTTTTTTTTTTGAATTTTGGTACTTTTTAACAGGGAATCCAGATCTGTTATTTGTTTTGGTAAATATTGTACCAAATATTTCAGATTTGATCTGCAAACTCATCGTCCAAAAAAAAATCCTGCAAAAAAAATGAAAAAAGAAAAATTCTTCCTGTTTGGCCCAAGAAAGTGCTCTGTGGAGGTCGCAACGCGTGCCTGAAGTATGTTGAATATTGCTACAAAATTTTGAAACTGAAATATGCATGAAACCCTCGTTCCCATGGAATCATAACCTTCTCTGATACCACTAATCTAGATCTTGGGGGGAGGCCCCCAAGATCTAAAAACTTGAAATAGATCTTGGGGGGAGAGACCCCCAAGATCTGAAAACTTGAATTGCCAGAAGAAAAAGAGGAGAATGCCCAATAAATAAAACCACAAAGAAACTTTTTATTAAAATCGATAATAATTGTAAAGGCTACATTGTGGCAGACAATCTATCCTTTTACAAAATGTGACTTGTTACTTATAGTATTTTTCAGTTACAATACCACAGGTCAATTCCATGGGTGAAT